>JAZHYW010054847.1:0-10381 GCA_037355805.1 Ixodes ricinus
GGTTACGTATTGCTTCCAGGCTTCGTCAAACGTCGCTATTCTCCCCCTAGAAGATTATAGAAGATTAACTTGCCACTCAAAATTCGTACAAAAGCATCTTTCCCTCTCTCTCTTCACCTGTGGTCAGAAAGAAGCAGGAGCTCACCTATGACGCCCAGTGAATACTCCCTATACACCGTTCCAAGTAGGTCGATGCAGAAAGGGAAAAACACTCTCCAATCAGAGCGCTGCGCCAACGCTCCGCTTACCCTTTCCCTCGAAAGCTCGTCTGCTTCACGGAGTGGACTGTTAGAAAGCACGTGCGCAGTGTACGGAGGCATGTTGTTCCGACAATGTTAGACGCCGCTTGGATATTATAGCGTGTTTTCGCGCGTGACATAGCCTATGTAAGAAAAGAATTGACCGGGCAGCACTGTGCTGTGATTAGTTGTACAAATAATAAAAAAAAACGTGAAATAAACGCCGATTCAGTGCGCGAGACCCACGCTGTCAAACAGGATGAATGTGGGTGCGGACCGAAAGGTAAGCGGAAGCGGCTTAGACATTGAAAAAAGGAAACAGTTGCGTGACTCCTGGTCCACTGATTTAATAACTCTATTCTTCTTCAGGTGGTAATTGGCAGGCGACGCCTGGTGCAGAACGAAAATGCGCCGCCAAAATTGAAGCGTCGGGTATGCGTAATTCGATCGTTTTTGGTTTTTTTTTTAATTGTCAATTTACCATGAATACGTCAGTGCGAATGGCCGAACGTTTCAATTACTTGCAGAAAATGGAAAACAATAGCAACACCCGCGATGTCCACGCAGCATCGACATCTTTTGGCAGCAAGCTGTCTTTACCTGGTCAACTCAAAACTGATAAGAAAAAAAAAAGAAAAGTTGGCATGGCTGCCAACCTTTCTTTTCTTGCTGGGAAAGTTTGGAAATGGAAGGAAGACGGAAAGGGGGGGGGTAGCTTTGGTCTGACGCCGCTGTGCACAGCAAGACTGGAGCTACAGAGCTCAGACTTTGGCTTAGCTTTGTGCTAGACTCTCCAACACGATATATATATATATATATATATATATATATAACACAGCCTCGTGTAGTACACGCCGCGACACAGTTTGTGCACAAATAATTTTCACGCGAGGCGATTACGAGAGGCACATCAATGTGCCAATATTGTGACAGTGGATTCTAAATCAGAAAAAATTAAACAGATCCGTTGCACTTGCTATCTGTACACGGTGTTTATATATCGATTCATATTTAAATTTGAGGTTTCTACTATTTCAATTAAAGCAGACGTGGCAGCGCACGTCTGAGCCGCTAACCGCGCAGTTTGTTCAAATGTTCCCGGCGCCCCTAGCTGCGACAACTCGAGTTCAGCGCAAATTTACATGCCGTAGTTCGTGCCATCCTGGCTTCGTTCAATCCTCAATTTGACTGCGATCCTCAATTTCAGAAGCGATCCCCAATTTCGCTAGCAATCGAAACACCGAGTTCGGTTTGGGAGCGACGACTGCCCCAGAAGCGCGCTAAAAATTACCCACAAAAACGCCAGGAAAGCAGGATGCACTTTTCCCATGCCTGGCATACCGATTAGGATAGTAGCTTTCCTCCATGGACGAAGACGATGAGTCGAGGGCGCCGAATACGGCAGCCGTGCCGGCAGAAGCAGCTGCGATCGGTGTGACTCGGTGAGCAGGGTAACAGTCCAGTAATGGCGGTCGGTCATTCAGGCGGGTTCAGATTCTCCCAAATGCCCGGATGAGGGTAGGCGGCGCTGCACTCGTTAAAATGGCGCCGGCCAGGAAGCCCAGCTTGGAACGGTGGATAGACGGCATTATTCTGAGAAGTTGCGTGCATCACTGATCGTGTTTTTTTCCCCCCATATTCGAGATAATAATAATAGAGAGTTTTAGTAGATGGTTCCGATACCTCCGATACCCCCGATAACGATACTATATATGTAAGCCCAAAGGCGGAGGCAGAGTATCGGGTATCGTTATCGGAGTCATCGGAACGATCTACTAAAACTCTCTACTAGAGAGTTTTAGTAGATGGTTCCGATACCTCCGATACCCCCGATAACGATACTATATATGTAAGCGCAAAGGCGGAGGCAGAGTATCGGGTATCGTTATCGGAGTCATCGGAACGATCTACTAAAACTCTCTACTAGAGAGTTTTAGTAGATGGTTCCGATACCTCCGATACCCCGATAACGATACTATATATGTAAGCGCAAAGGCGGAGGCAGAGTATCGGGTATCGTTATCGGAGTCATCGGAACGATCTACTAAAACTCTCTACTAGAGAGTTTTAGTAGATGGTTCCGATACCTCCGATACCCCCGATAACGATACTATATATGTAAGCGCCAAAGGCGGAGGCAGAGTATCGGGTATCGTTATCGGAGTCATCGGAACGATCTACTAAAACTCTCTACTAGAGAGTTTTAGTAGATGGTTCCGATACCTCCGATACCCCCGATAACGATACTATATATGTAAGCGCAAAGGCGGAGGCAGAGTATCGGGTATCGTTATCGGAGTCATCGGAACGATCTACTAAAACTCTCTACTAGAGAGTTTTAGTAGATGGTTCCGATACCTCCGATACCCCCGATAACGATACTATATATGTAAGCCCAAAGGCGGAGGCAGAGTATCGGGTATCGTTATCGGAGTCATCGGAACGATCTACTAAAACTCTCTACTAGAGAGTTTTAGTAGATGGTTCCGATACCTCCGATACCCCCGATAACGATACTATATATGTAAGCCCAAAGGCGGAGGCAGAGTATCGGGTATCGTTATCGGAGTCATCGGAACGATCTGCTAAAACTCTCTACTAGAGAGTTTTAGTAGATGGTTCCGATACCTCCGATACCCCCGATAACGATACTATATATGTAAGCCCAAAGGCGGAGGCAGAGTATCGGGTATCGTTATCGGAGTCATCGGAACGATCTACTAAAACTCTCTACTAGAGAGTTTTAGTACATCGTTCCGATACCTCCGATACCCCCGATAACGATACTATATATGTAAGCGCAAAGGCGGAGGCAGAGTATCGGGTATCGTTATCGGAGTCATCGGAACGATCTACTAAAACTCTATTGATGTTTATTTCCACCATAAGATGCTGGCGATCAGGGAAAAAAGCTGCCAGGTACAGCTTGACGGTTCCCTGACCGTCTACAGAAAGCAGCAACAGAGCCGGAAAAAACAGTAATCAATGAAAACAAAAATTGTACGAAGATTCTCGCTATCACAGCATTTAAGCGCAAATTTTAGATTTTGTTTTTCATTTGAGGATTCCTTTAATCGTTTATAGATGTGGCTGGGCGGCACTACGTAAGGTTAATGTTTTTATCTTACAAATCTAGTTTTGCTCAATATCGTTTTCCAAGTGTTCAGGGGCACTGTCGATAAAGCTTAAAAGTAAGCGATTTATAAAAGCGGACATGTTAAACTTTGATAGCGTAACGAGTTTATAGCTATAGAGTTTGTTTAGACAGCCTATATATATCGTCCACGTGCTGATTTCGCATCATGAACAACTCTCCATGTACAATATAAATGAGGCGCGTAATACATTAAAAAAAAGATTCTGATGTTTCTTTTTTAAGAATTTCGGAGCGTATGTCAAGTTTCGTGCCAGATCAAGGCAGACAACTTTATACTGAAAATGATTTTACTCCCAAGTAATTTCGTTTGGAACCGAACACGCGTGTCGGGGTGGGTATTTTGATTTGCCTAAAAAATGTAATATTATAGCTCCATTTTCCCAATGAAAAAAACCACTTTTTAAAATTTGCCAGAAAAATTATTTTTCTTTACAAAACTTTTGAATTGGAGCAAGGTGAAATGCTACGTTTAGGCTGCTTGATTTTTGTATCCAGTTCTGTCGGTTGTTATGAATGGCTAAAAGAAAAGCATTTGCCGTAATCTTTCTTGCTGATGTATGACGCGTGGCCTATTTTTTCTCTTAAAAAGGGGTCATGAAACAATATCGGGTTGGAATATTCGTTACTTTTTAATTTTATACATTGTCCTAGTCTGGCCAGTGTACTCACAGAGCGCCACTGATTCAGAAGTTTCATGGTCGCAGTGAAATTGCGAGGGTAAAAGGGGTCTTTTTTTGTTGTTGTTCTGTCTTTCCTTCGCAAAGCTTGACGACGTAGTTGTTGGATCGAAACCACTCGCCTGACGACAGTTTCGCGCGGCACATGTATTGGACACGAGAACTGCGTGAGCACTCGATTTCGGCTCGTAACAATCAGTGCCTCGGCTGACACTGGGGTAGGGGCTCGTGTCCAACCACGGAGGTGATGTGAATAGCTCAACTCTAAAGGCACCTACGCACAGTTGCGTTTGAGAGCGTTTGAGTGCGTTTCACTGCGTTGCTTCGAGAAACGAACGCGAGTCGCCGGCACATCTGTGCTTCGTGTAAAGCGTGGAATCCAATGGAAGGAATAGCTTGGCACGTGACATACGAAGCAGGGATGTCCCGGGATCTCGCAGCCGCAACGCAGTTAAACGCGGTTAAACTCTCTCAAACGCAACTGTGCGTAGGGCCTTAGCAACGCCCGGAGCTCAGCATGCGTTTTCTACTTTGCCAGTCCCCAGCGCGTGGCTATGATTAACGTTGGCGGCATAGGATAGGCACCAGGCCACGTGTCCGCTTGTTCGGCTCCGGGTTGGCGGTGAACGACGCTCATATTTCTCGATTTTTTTTTCCGACTGCCATTGCCGAGAAAGAAAAACTAAGGCAAGTTTATTCAGTTATTAAGGGTAGGGAGTGGTTTTAAGTAGTCTAGTGTATGCCAAAAGTAGAAAAATCTTTCATGTCCTTTAGGGGAGATGCGGATCGAAAAATCAAATTTACACTGGAAATTGTCGATTTCTTTTTTTCTTGCTAGCTTTATTTTTTTATGTTATCCTACATTTATGAGTTAAGAAAATCGAAACAATATTCAAACCTCAAGTTAGGGAAAAAGGTGTATTACGTATTGACTCGTGGTGCTAAAATAATCGAAAGTTTACTCGAATATCTGTCATTTTGGAGAGGTTATCACTCGGGAGAGGAGCACTTTCTACGTATCTCCTGTTTGGTTTGTGGTAGATAACGCTAAAAAGCACGATTTTTGTGTTTGGAACTACCGAAGCAAGCGCAAGGTTCAAGAGAGGCGGCGCAAACGCAAGCGGAAGAACGTTTACCGCGGCCTCCTAAGTCTAACCACAATAACGGTTTCCGACGCAATCGATGCTCCGTTCAGCTGTCATGCTACGGAGAAGATGGCGCCCTTGGAAAACAAATACAGAGCACAGGACTATGACTCTGCGAGTTGAGTGATGTGCGATCTAGGCGCGCTGATGAGCGGCCCGATCCGTCCCGCTTGTCACGAGTGCAGATTCCCTATACGGGTTGGGGGGAGGGGGGGGGGGGATCGGTGGCCGAGTGGGCAAAGCGCACCCAGCTCGACGGCGTGGAGCGAAAGCTCGCGCTGCAGAACTCAGGGATCCTGGGTTCGAGCCCCACCCTTGCCCGTTTCGATCTGGATGAGCATCGTACCGGCGTGCGGTCGTGTATCACTACTGCGTGGTGCACGTTAAAGACCCCAGGCTAGCGGTTGTACCGCACTGGCTAAATTGCTCATCTACAGCGAGTGACTTGTCGCAACTTTAAATGGCTGACCAACTACACGCTGTATAAATATCCCCACAACCCAATTTTTTATACGGGTTGGGAAGTCAACTGGGAAACGCGAGGGATTTTCAGGGTCCCTCAAACTGCACTGAGAAGAGCAAGTGCCCCGAGCTCGTTTTTTGTTTCGACATTTTCGCCCAAAAGTGCCACATTAGATGGAGATGGGAAAGCGCAAAGCGAAGATATATGACAGCAGGAGCTCGCAACAGTTTTACAGTCAACTTGGAGACGCTTCTGCGCGATTCTCAGCCTGCTAGCACCAATGCACCGCAAGACCTTCACCAGCAAGAAAGTTGGTGCCGCAAAAACTGCCAACCAAGACCTCGTGGAGATTGAACAGCTAATGTAGCTGATGTCTGACGGCCCGTGGTCCGAGAGGGGCCAGGAAAGTCGCAGCACAGTGTGAGACGGGTTTGTTGACTCTGAATGTTTCTTGAACACTATGTTCTGGCCATATTTCGTGTCATTGCTGACGATATTTGCAAAGCCCGTGTTGAGAGCACATGTATACGCCTAAAGGCGTCTAGTATTTAATATATGCGATAAATCCTCTAAAACAATGGTGTATAGCTTTACACCCTCTTCGCATATAAAGGCTGACCCACATAGGACGTATTCTCGACGAATTTACGCGCGTTTCAGCGGGCGTAATCACGGCATTTGGCGGGCCCTTTTTTCGCAGAAGGGAAGAGAGGAGGTCGCCAATCCACACACGGCGCTTTTCGTCGGCGTCTCCTCGGCGTTTGGTGCAGGCAAACGCGAGTCGGGCCGACTCGCGCTTTTCATGAAACGCGGCAAAATGTAAATCGCCTGCTATATTATCGCCTTCCGCAAGGGGACAGAAAATCTAAATGTTAATCAACCACGAAAGCCCTATTTGCTAACGCCTGTTTTATCAATGTTTCTTGCAATCGCTAGGTTGCCAACAAGAAGCCGCTACTGCGCCTGCGCGCAGATGGCCTTGCCTGATAGAGTTCCGGGTATCGTAGCGGGTTTCGGAGAGCGTTGCGGCACGACAAAAACGATCTACGAAAACTCCCTCATATAAGTGAATAAACCCTTTCTGCCGACAGCTATGCGTTGCTGTGTCACGTTCATCCGGGGACAGGGGCCCGGGGGAATCGGATGAGAACCCTACAAACTGACGGCCCCAACTTTTACGAGAGACTTCAAGGGTAACTGCAAAGAAAAAGAAGTGTTTTTTGAAACAGCCTGAGTGGGACAAGCATGTCACAGAACAAATCTGCCGCGAAAAACAAATTTTTTTTTAGCAATATTTACGCCACAGGACGTAATTTAGTCGGGGTCACAACTCCTCCACATTTAAAACTCCCGCTCTTTCGACGCGCGCGGAGTGGTTGTTACACGTCACTCCGTGACGTATAATACCAACTTTGTGGCGCGCGATTTAAAACGGACGAAATAGCCGCAAAATAATATCAGTCTCCCGCAATATATATATTGCTGTAAAAAATTTTGTTTTTGGCGGGAAAATTGTTTTGTGATATGCTTGGCCCAATTAGGCTGTTTAAAAATACACTTTTTTTTCTTTGCAGTTACCCTTTAATAGCGGTGCGATATACTATATATTAAATGAACAGCCAAAATACGTATTGAAGACAACAAAAAGAAGAAAAAAAGAAACGGAGGTTTTGCAATAAAATTAAAAAAAAACCTATTATTTTTTTTTTTTTAGTAGTGACACGTACATGAGCTATCTCAATAAGTTGTGCAACTCGGCTATCAAGCCCCTCGGTAAGCTTGGTACCGTCGGTTCAACATCAGTACGCTGGAAGTCGAAATGACGTTGTGGGTAGCAAAATAATTGTTATAAAAAATTTAAAGTGTCTGTTCAATACGGAAATGGGGCTATAAGATATAATTTTTCTGAGGCAAATGAAAATACCCACCTTGATACGCGTGTTCGATTTCAAATGAATGCACCATTCTTGCACCAAACTTCACAACAAAAAAAAAAAAGCCAAGCGCTTTGCGAGTGAAACCAACTGTATGTTGTTAGAAAACGTCTTGGGAAAGTGCACCATTTTTTTTCACTGCGCCTAGTTAATTAGTTAATTATGAGTAATTAGCTATTTTTATTGATTGGAAAGTAGTAGAGCTTATTGAGAAACGCCCAGTTAGGGTGTTTCCTACATGATACGCTTTGCGCGCTTCTTTTTATTAGCTTAAAAAGAAAGCCCCCGAAATATTAAAAGAAATGACCACGTGACAGCGCGCCCGGGCGTCGCGCTTGCAGCGCTCGCAGGCCAGAGCCGTATATTGGGAGAGTTTGGTCAGTTTATGATCTCGCCGCCGTAACGCCCCCATCCCGAGTGAGCCAATCAGCCACGAGAAAGAGTTGAGGACGTTGGTAAAATATTTAGGAGAACCCAGCTGAACAAACCAACCATATACAAATGAGAGGAGAACGTGAGAGACGCATTCAACCGCATACACTTCATCTTCATCCACTGGTCATTCAGAACATAGCTTGCTTCACTTTTCCCTCTTTTTTCCCCCATTTTTAAAACTATGGCATCCTGCTGTTTGTCTACTTCTCGGCAGTACTTCCACCACGCAAACTGTGTTTTGAACGATGGCGATCGATGAAGATGAATCGATGAAGGTGAAGTGTATCATTAAACGCAGTTCGTAACCCAGCGGTTGAATGCGTCTCTCACGTTCTCCTCTCATTTGTATGGTTGGTTTGTTCAGCTGGGTTCTCCTAAATCATGAGCCAATGAGCCCGCGGCGCGGAGTGCGAGGAGCAAGCTGCTCCCAGAGATGTGCGGCGAGGGCCGCCATTTTCATTCATTTGCCCGGTGGAATGCATGGGATCGACGTCCGAATTTCGCTTCTTCCCTTTTATTTTGCTGGCTCTGGCAAGAAAATGATATAGTGTGATTCCTCAGCGGTTTAAAAAAGCTAACGAATTAAGTTTTCTCGACGTTTGACCGCAAACTTTCATTCAGGCGAAAACGAAAGTGGGGCCATAAAAACCGCCAAATATAAGAATCAGTGCGGAGATACTCACTTATTTAATTTTCGTGTCGCTCTCGCGGGCACTTTACAGCGCTGTTTCGAGTGCCATTATGTTTCCAGTGGTAGTCTTTAGCATAGTCAAACCTGCCGTCTTAGGGTTTCGGAAAGGGTCTACTGGGACCGATTTTCGGCCGGCACAGACACGACACATGGCCGAGTATCGCCGTGCTGTGCTTGGGAAGAGAGCGGTAGCGCGCTACTTGGAGGTTCCTTTTCTAAGTTGGAGCCCCAAGTTGTCCTGGTTGTTTCTTCTCCCTTCTCGATCCCGGCGGGAGTGCACTGGGTCGCGTCGTGCTTTGACCGCCGCCAATTTGCCGGGCTGACGCGTCCCTTCCTGCCGCACTTCCCCTCATTAGTGCGCGGCGTCGCTGCAGCCAAGGCCGTGGCGGTACGTGCGAGCTCCTCATGCGTGCACATCGGGAACGTACCCGCCGAAACAAACTCACTCGACGCTATACTCTTCACTACGGCCCCCCAAAACAGAAATCACGGCGCATTTTTCCCCGAAGACATGTATACTCATTGGCCAACGCCGAGTCTCAATGTGGCGTGGTTCGGACCTGACGCCAAAGTTTCCGTGCACTTGCCGTTATCTGATTCCAAAGTGAAGCCACGAACTCGACTGATTTTTGTTTTCGTGCTCCTTCGCACCGCCGTTGTTTCCGCGGTAGAACGTTCGCGCTGCATGGTCACACCTTTTCAACGATTGTACGGAAGATCCGCAATATGCGCAGTCGCGGACGATATGAAGAAGCTCAGGCGAGCAGGTGGCTCCGAACACCTCCGGTGCTCGGAAGAAAGCTGAGTTTAAGAGCGGTAGTCTATATACTCCATCTCACGAGTTGTGTGCAGCAGAGGCAAAAGCACATGTGCGTGGCTTTGACGTTTACTTTCCTTTACACCAGTGGTCTCAAACTCATTTGAGTGTGGGGGCCGGATCGCCCACATCAGAAAGGTCGAGGGCCAACGTAAGACGGAAGAGGGGGGGGGTAAATATTTTAAGAAGAGACCTCGCGCTCCATGCTTTCGTAAACTCACAATGTTGACAGAGACATCTTTATATTTGGTTTGAAAATAATTAAAATAGCCCCACCCCGCTAACCTGGTGGTATTTTAATAGAACAAGAGTGCAACTACACTGTCGTTCCCATTGCACAATTCACTCGGGAATTTGCCAAGTTCAACATGTCTCTATAGAATAACCATCCGTTATTTTCACACTCCTAGCTTTCCTGGTGTTTTTATTTACAACACTCTGAACAGATACTTGTCTTTTAAAAGTGATTTTTCTTTTTAATTGGAGAATCCCGAGCTCGTAGCTTTAGGTTTGGCAGCCGCTCCTGCTGATCGAGAGTTCACGCAGCCGAGATGCGTTCTTCAGCGAGCAGATCGCGCTTGGAGCCTAGTAGCAGAATTATTGTACTTACAAAAAGCTGGGAAGTAAAAATAAAGCGAATCAAAGGGTAATTGAACAAAGGTAAATATGAAGTATGTGCATAGGTTAAAAGTTTAGAGCTACTTTCGGAGCGAGAATGTATCGGCAAGATGAGACGGCTCATTCCATTTGTAGCGCTCGAGGCATGGGAACCCGGGCTCGTAGTCGGTTGCCTGCGGGCCGCGTCCCGACCAGTCGCGGGCCG
>JAZHYW010054848.1:0-11143 GCA_037355805.1 Ixodes ricinus
CGGTGCACTGCAGAGAAGCAACAACCGCGGAGTTTGCTTCTGTGGGTGTTGCTTCTCCGCGGTGCACCGGGCTCGGTGATAAGCACACTCAATGGGGCTCAAGCGGGCACACATGAGCTATGAAAACGGGCACCACGCAAAAATTTTCATAGCAATTTGCACGGACGCTGTGACGTGGCGGCATGGCAGAGGTCCATTTCACAGCGTCTACGCAAGTTGCTATGAAAAGTGCCGCGCGGTGCCCGTCAATCATCGCTCATATGTCCCCTGCTTAATAGTTGAAAAAAGACAACATTTTGGCTCGATGAACAAAGTTAATTTTGTTTCGAGTTGCGATCTGCTGTTCTAAACAGTCCACGATAAACAACATTTTTGAGGGATAAATAAACGTATGTTTTATGTATGGCATACCTGCTTATGATCAGTATGCCTATAGAGAAAATCATTGAATATCTGCTTTGCATGTGTAGTCATTCATATGACAAATCATAATTTTATCTTGCATCATATTTAGAATAATTTCTGGTAATTCCAACTTGCGATAATTCCAACAAAATTTGTAGCTTCCTGGAGTTTGAATTAATGAGTCTACTGCATTCCCGTATCCTCGCAATACCCGAAGTACACATCGCGACACTGTTAGCGCGAACACGACATCGGCGCATTTTCGAATTTTACTTCTAAACAGTATCAGCGAGCACGGAATTTTATTGCTGACATTACAGAACTAAATGAGCTCTTTCCGTAGCAATAGTAACTTGCATGACATCCCTTGATTTCAAAGAGAAAACTGAAAAAACCGGCGATCGCTTGTTCGCGCTAACAGTGTCACGCTCTGTACATTAAAGGCATTTTACGGACATTTTACAAAGTTCACTTGAAAAAGAAAATTTTATGTAGATGTTCTGCAGTCATCTGCACCCCGTGGATAGTCTGTACCTGGCGCATATTCCGCGACGCAAAATATTTAGCTACGCAGCAGACCTTGAAAAGTGACTGCTGTGCTGGCTCTCGAAGAAGCTTGTACAGTCAAATCTCGTTATTGCGAACGTCATTATAACACATTTTTCAGATTTACAAACATTTCAAAAATCCCCTTCCAAATGCCTATTGGTTTCAATGCAAAAATATTTCAGTACTACGAATTTCAAAATACCGAATATTTCAGAATAACACACGTAATTTAAATGCTCTTATATGCGAACAACACCTCACTATTACGAATTTATATCGCAAAAAAAACGACCGAAAGCAACGATGGATGGCGAAAATAATTTTTAAATTACAGAAAGACGCGCATTTTGGCCGCTTGGCGGCTCCCGCAACGCCCAACCATCATCATCATCAAAGATTGATGCATGGACATCGAACGGAACTGACGACTGACGACATCCTAAACAGCGTTCGTGAGCAGAACGACTGCAGCGACGAGGAGAACCCGAACGATGAAGATGAGGAGGCAACGGTCACGGATCAGCAGGAAGAATCGGTCTCCAACTCCGATGTCCTTAGTGCTATCAGCAAGTTGCGCATATTTCTTGGAAGGTGTGCTAGTGCGACCGAGGCCGTCCACAGGAAGGTGGACGACATTGAATCGTTCGTCCTGCAGCGTTTGTGCTAAACCTACCAGAAGAAGATTTCGGATTTCTTCTAGTAACTGTGCCGTGTTCAATCGCGTGAGCGGTGCCAGTATGACCAAGGCCGTCAACAAGGTGGACGACATCAAATCGTTCTTCCTGTAGCGTTGTGCTAGACCTATCAGAAGTTTTCTGATTTCTTTCAATAAATGTGTAGTGTTCAATTACGTGGAGCATTTTTTCTTTTGTGTTTCGGATAAAACCGAGCGTCCGGATATTCCTATTGCAAAGGTAGGTCATTTTTGCTCAGATATAATTACAATTTACGAGTTTTTCACTATAACGATAATTTCAGAATAACGAACGATTTTTGCGAGTCCGATGAAATTCGTTCCATCGAGATTTGACTGTATCACACTGAAATCCTCACGAACATACTAGCATTCCTTAGTTTGCACCTGTAGATAGACCACATCACATATATTTTCATTGTTTAATTAAACACGTATAGGCCTCCTGCGTTTCCCAGGGGCGCTACGAAAAGGGACTTGTCTTGGGTAGTACAAACTTGAGCGTCTCAAACTCTCATGCATGTAGAAGCATGCCTGCTATGGTATGGAATGCGATATCACGAGGGAAATACAAAGAAAACACAAAACTTCGAACGCCGTCAAAGCGCAGGTCAAAGCTAGAGCCACTCTATATGGCAGTGTAGCTGCCAGAGTAGCGCCACGCTTTTCCCTGTGCCGCCTCTCACCGTGATTGGTCACACGCGGTACCATAGCAACGAGCTGAGCTGGCTCGGTTCCCTTAGCAACCGAGTGACTACTCGTCACGTGACCTCGCAAGAGCCGTGATGTCACCGGTAAGGTGGCAGCGCCCAGAGCTGGTGGATACGAGTTTGTTCGGTGCGCGGTAGTCGTAATGTGCCGCTGCTTTCCAACGATTTCGGACTTCTTCGTGCTCTCTGACTCAGGTATAACGTGAAGATCTGAAAGAATGAGACTTTATAACTTTTCTGTGCAAGATCGCTCTGGATATTAGCACCTGTGCGACAACATCAGTCATATCGCCGTTGCGGTGCTCGGTTTCCTGGATGTGTTCAAGGATCAATAAGACTTTTGCATGCAATTTTCGCATACTCCTAGCCTTGTTTGAACGTTGGAATGTCTGAGAATCGATGCGAATTGTATGCGTCGCATGTTGGACCTTGGGGAAGTTGTTTCTGCCCCAGGTAACCGCGTAATCACAGAAACTTTTAGCGAGGAAGCTCCTGCGATCTTTACGTTTTGTACTAATCAACGATTTTACGATATAGCTTTTAGGATAACATTATTTTCGCATTTTCTAGCTTCCTTTGAATGTTGGAATTTCTGAGAATCGAAACGAAATGTATGCGTCGTGTGTAGGGCCTAGGGGAAGTTGTTTCAGCCCTGGGTCACCGAATAATCACAGCAACTTCAGGCGAGGAAGCGCCTGCGATCTTTAACCTTTTGTGCTAATCGACGATTTTTCGAATTGACAGTTCTGAAGACTTTGATAAACGTGCTTTCCTTGCAATAGCTTGCATTTGATCGCAGTGTTTTTTGGTTTGTTTTTTTCAAGTGACAAACTGGCGTTTGCTCAAATGACGTAATATGAAATGACCTGCTTTATAACAATGCATCAACACATACTATTAAACTTATATGCTCAGAGGTGTGTTCGTCTTTGTAATTAACAAGTTATAGACAATTATTTTTTACGAGTGTAATATTTATTTTTTGTAGCTGGGCCCGTTTTGTGCTCGTTAATGTCCGTGTGCTATGACGTTATCATCATGTGTGTATGGTTCTAAATATCCTCTTTGCAATGCCTACAAAAGCCAAAATGACGTCAGCCGACCCCAGCTCAAGCATTTGACATGAAAACTGCATCACTCGGACGTATGCGCACGTCAACAATCAATTCGTCGACGAATATTTGAATTCGTGTTCGTGGCCAATGAGTGCACATGAGTGCACTTGCAAATGCCAAGTTCTAAGGTGTGCTTAAAAAGCACGGTGGAAGCTTGGGGTCTTCGCACCGGTGCCCTTGCATGTCATGCCTGCGTGATTCCACTGTTCTCTTTTGAGTTGAGGATTAAAGCTAAGGAAGAAGTTAAAAAAATAATTTCATGGCCCCTTTAACACGGGTATGCGTGCTACACCAGATAAATATATTGGCTTTTTGCATGCCGGTAAGCTTCCGGACGACCACTTGGCCTGTCGGCAAGAACACCTCATGTCCGGCGTCCGTCTCTTTGGATGGCGTTAACAATCCTCTGTAGACCCCATGCTAACCTTCTTGGTTTTACCCCGTCGACTGTTCATCGCCCAAAACGAGGGTGATACCGTCGTCAACATCGCTCCTCTCCAGTCGGTGAGATAATCTCCTCTTGAATAAATGATTGGGTCTTGAAGAAGTATGATGCTAAGCATACATTCGCTTACTATGGGGCAGTCGAGCAAGTAATGACCCGAGGTAATTGTCCTGTCGTGGCCGGCGTAATCGGATTTTGTTCCATAGGACCGAAGTCCGAAAGTACAAGGACGGTACGTTCGTCCCACGAAGCGGCCGCCATCCCGGCGGCGCAGAAAACCACTCGCCTTGTCCGTGCACCTATGATACTTAGCAGCTCTCATCACCCGACAGTCCCCGGGCTGCGAATCGTCTCACTTCCCAGAAGAAACAGGCACCGCTCCTCCAGAGGCCGGTGCCGTACCGCCATGCAAAGCATCTTTTAGGTCTTTTACCACTTTTCAATTAACGAATGGAGATACCAACTAGATAAAGGTTGCCGCCCGGCGTCGCTAGCAGTACGGTTACCATGGCAACCTCCCAGGCCCAAAATGGAGACCACTATAGGCGCTTCTGACGTCGTGCATCTAGACAATTTTGCGTCGTGTCGCTACTCTGGCAGCTACGCTGCCATATAGAGTGGCTCTAGTCAAAGCTAGGACGCTAAAGGCTTCATAATACTCCGACAATGAGCGCAGCGAACGCAGCATAGTGCAGAACACACGCGTTTCATTGGCTGGCAAGCAGGAACTCGACATTTGCAACCAATCAGTATCCGTGTGCACTGTGCTACACTTGATGTCGGAGTATAAGAGCCTTAAAAACAAATTCTAAAATAAAAAAAAATAAAAAAATGTGTTGCGACGTTAGATGTTTTGACGTCACCACCCAGAGATAAGAGACGCATACCCTAGTGGTGGTGGCATGAATCAAGCACATTCAATTTCTTGCGGTGTTGAATCTAGCCGATTTCGGACATTTGAAGGTGTTCTTTCCATTCCTCAGCACCACACAGGAAGAAAAAAGCTCAGCCAAGTTGCCAAACAGTAGTGCAATGCCCAATCAGGTAAGGTTGTACTACCCAAAATGAGGGTGCCACAGTTTGTTCCAAGCTCAACTGCAGGAGGCCTATAGTTTGCGTACAATAATCTGGAAAATACGGAATGATATGCTTTTACAACAGAATGTGTTTAAGGGCCGAGATCCCTGAGGAAAGCGACGCGACGCCGCAAGTAAGAGCAACACGCTCCCCAAATTTAGCAAGCAGTGGTCACGTGACACCAATTAGGTGACAACATCTCTGGAATTTCCATCACGCCATGAGAATGTTTTCCTGAGGGACAAATCTGAAGCACCAGAGGAACGCTGCAGACGTTAAGAGTCGACCGATCGGAGAACCTGACGGATGTACTGGGTTCCAAGAGGCAACCGTGGAAAAAGTCGCTTTTCATAAAACCCTACAGACCCCATGAAAAGATGGAAAGACTGGAATCGCCATCTATCCTCGAAACCTTGGGGTCATATTATTTCAACCGATTGATTGATTGATTAGAGTTTCATGGAACGAGAGCAACTAAGTCCGAAATACGCCAGGTGCGTAAACTCCTGCAAGAAAAGGGTAAAGGAGAAGAGAGAGCTATAGAAGCTGGTGATGTAATAAAAGTATGAACATGGATTGTGTGAAAAATATGAACATGAATTTCACATAAGAACAAAAGTTATAATCAACAGACTATTATCTGCAATGGAAAAAAACACGGTAAAAAAGATGAGTTATAACGGGTGTATATAGCCTGTTATTTTAAGAAATTCCATAACTTTACTGAAAGGTACAAGATATTCATGTCCTAATGAGAATATGGGATGAAATGGACGATAGGATCCAAAAATACTAGCAAAACAAGCTCATAGTTTTTGATCCAAGTACCTGCTGTGCCACAGAGTATGCAGGACAGTCAAAGTTTTGCCACAATGCTCACAGCGGGAGGTATCGTCATCTTAAAGTAAATATAGATGCGTTGAACGTGTGTGTCTAATATGCAAGCGGCACACCAAGACCTCGTGGTAACGGTTCCTCTGGTGGAAACTCTCCCATAATCCTAAACAATGTTTGATATTACCGGGTCTGCACGATTTTAACGCACACTTTTTTTCGCCAAAATCGGTGCCCAAAGGGACAGGACCTGTCCCCACCCAAGGTTGGCCCCTTCCCGCTGAAGAAGTTGAAAAAGGAAGGGAGAGAGTGTAGAAGAAAAGAGAAAGAGGTGGAAGGAAAAGTGAAAGAAGGAAGAAGAGGGTAGAAGAGGCGACTGACTGAATCATCCTGGTCGGGCCAAGCCAGGACACCCGTCTACGAGAAGCAGGGGCTGAAGCGGTATATTGCCCTCGCCCGGGGGACCCCAAGGGTCCAAACGTAGCCCGAGCTCAGCTCAACCACCAAGATCCCCTTTTCCCCGGACACGGGGCCACGCACAGAGCAGAGCAGTGGGTAAGCAAACCCACGTGGCTAGGGTCTGTGGCGATGCCACTCGCCAAGCACATAACACCTAAGGTGTAGGCGCCCCCTGCGGGGCATATTATTTCGGAATAACTGAAACGGCATAAAAGGGATGCTACAGTATAAACTCATTACAAGAGACCGGGTTACAACAGACATTTGGATATAACATACTACTGTCTGAAGTTCGGTTTGGTTTCCTATCTGTGCCATTTGTCCAACTTCGTATTGTCATGAATGACAAATGATGAGGTGACGGAATAACTGGAGAAACTAATCTTTTCAAGTGGCGAACCTGTGCGAATAACAGGCGTCACAGGCGTCGATGACGGCGTAAAGGCAGGAACGAGTGCAGGCGAAAAAGTGAGTTTGGCTCAACACTCGGAGCCCCTTATGTACACGCGTGGGTTTCTGGAACAATCGGCATAGAAGGTTCGGCATGTAGAACACTGAACCTCGAATAAGCAACAGGGTTCTCGAATTTGCCAGAACGCAACATTTACAGAAATAACAAAAAGGTATGTCCGCTCCCAGGAATCAAACCTCGGCCCTTTTCGTGGGAGCCAAGCAAGATAGCAGTTCGGCCACGGACGCACTTGGTCGGATACGCGCGTGGCAGTACCTGCATACAGCTTACTCTTTTTACAATAGACCGAAATCTTGGTCACTATCAAGGTTTGTATTAACTGAACTAAGACTGCATAGGCCTGCCTTTAAAAAAATTAATATATTTTCTGGACTATAGTTTGCAGACTATACGTCCCTTCTACGTTTTTATGTTTCTTCTCTAATTCAGTCTCAGGTTAATTCAACATGGTTAAGACTATACGTGTTTAAAATTTTACTCAGTGCGGACTATTTACGGGTCTAGGCTATACAAGAATTTGTTTTTCAAGATCGTTCACTGTGACGACACGTCGTGGATTTTGTGAATGACAGGTTATGTTAATGATGATTTCTGTATGATACAGGCCTCTTTGTGAGCCAGTAAAGCAGACCATTTTTAAGTTGTGCAGCGTATGAAAAGTTTATGTGCAAACTATGCCAAATGTGCGGGCTTGTGCACCTGGTCAAGGCTATCCAAGAAAAAACTATTTTTTCAGCCAAATTTGCTTCTACAGACAATACACCGAAAAATAAGGTATCACAATTTTAAAAGATATTACCTCGTCTAAACTTTTTGTGTCTTCTCATTTTTTTTTACTCCTACACGCTATGAGTGCTACTTGTAAGGATAAAGTTTACTAGGGCGAAAACTGCCGGAGTTTCCAGACCAGTAAATCTAAGATGTAATGCCAAACTGCCAACGCAATGGAGGTCCCACCTGCGAGCAGGGCCACCCTGGGAAGGCCGGCTGCAGCTTGAGCAGCAGCACTCCCAGGAAGCTGTCCGTGCCCACCGCACACGGGTCCCAGGACCCCTGGTCGTAAACCACCACCGTGGGCGCACCAGAGCCCCAGTCCCCGCAGGCATGCTGCAGCAGCTCACGCACCCCCACCTGAGGGGACATCCACAGACACGCTCCACCAATGAGCACCCTGCTGCCTGCAACGCGTCTTTACTGCACCCTCAAAAGTGCTGACGTCGCACGTGTGTCGCGCTGTTGCCAGATACAATCCCGACGGTGGCAGCCAAGTCCTCTCCGCTACCGCAGGTCGCTCCCCAGTCGGAACGGCCAACCGACATCCAACAGCGAGACAAGCTGGCTCCTGCGACCTCATAGGTTTCCACTTGGGGAACACTTTTGATGTGGGACACTAAACACACCTGTCGAACACGCTTCTGAGGCACCGTGCACAAAAATTGCGTCAAGTAAGGAGGACCGACAAAGTCCGAAATCGGCCAAACAGCGCGTGTTGTGCGTGTACCTTTCCTTAGTTTTTTGCCTCTTGAGTGTTGCTGGATTTCATGGAGCTCGAGTTACGAGCGAAGAAAACATTGCCTATCCGCTGTTTCGCCCTTACTAGCCACAAATATTGATTGCCAGCTGAAAGTGCAATTTTACGCTGTTCTTCTCGTTGCGACAAGTGCTGCACATCCCTGATTCTAACACTCGCCCTTCCTGATAAAACTATAGTATTCAAAAACTGCAATCACGTTTGAATCGAATACGAAAGCGAAATTGGGGACATGTTAGAATCGTTCTTCTTGGGTGGCTGCGCATTAGAATCCTAGACGCTTCAGAATTGGATAAGTATGGTATGCATGTCTAGTTGTTTGCATCTGGTTTTGCATCCTAATAATGGTGCCTCATACGACTAAGAACCGCGTGCAACGGCAACACTGACATTTCCAAATCTCCCTTAAAATAAAAAGGCAATGTGAGTTGAGCATCATGAAAACCAGTGCTCAAAGGGACGGGACAAAAGGAAGGAACACATTCTTTCGTTACCCCCGTTTAACCATCACAAACTAACCCAACACACCACCTTGCTGCAATAAAAATTCTACATTAAAAAAAAAAAAAAAGCTAAATGAATGGGTATTTTGGTGGTTTTGAGCTACCCAAACAAATTTTTTCTAAATATACAGATTTTACCTTTCTTGGCATGCCATTTGGTTCCTCTACATTCAGAATAGCTACTGAGAGATGGGCAAATGAAGGTGATGCCAAAATCAAGGTTCAAATTTTCCCGCACTTTCCTGTGGAATGGAAAACTTGCAGGTCGAGAAGGCAGTCCCAAAAAGAGAGCATGAGCAACAGTTTCTTGTGCTGCTGAGTGAGTGCTGGAGTGAGCTTTCACAGCACTCATTTCACACAATCAAACTTCTAGAAATCCTTTCAGAACAAGTTTTACTTCCCAAACCTGCACCCACATAGTATGTATATTGTCACTTTTTCAGTGTTGTCAGTAGAGACTAGAGGAGGAAATTCAAGAAGCTCAATAACTTCACGGTAAAGCATTATTTTGGCCTATCATCCAAACTACTAGGTAGTTCAGTTGTGCCTAATGTTGTGTTGAACCAATATTGAAGCAAATGAGCGACCATACAAAAATATTCCTAGGAGATAAATGTTGAAAAATTGAAACTCTCCACAAATTCTAGCACAATATTTACAGGTTGTGAGACTCATTTTGGGCACCATGACACGCTTTTATTTTAGGACAACGTGACAATATCAAAGCATGTTTCAGAAGTGCTCCTCAACGAAATTGAGTCTCGTAACGTAAATATTGCACTAAATTTGTTTTGGCACATTTTCAGGCAAAGCTTATTTTGTGGCACACCTCTGCAATCCAGGCACTTCAAAAATATTTTTGAGAAGTTCAGTGTCCCTAGGAGCCACTCCAAAACATTCTTCTGTCTTGGGAATTAGCATGCTAGCAAACATCAGAGTTGCTCCCAACTCAAAACATGTCTCGTTTATTGCACCTATTGCACTACAAAAACATTTCTATTGCAGAAAGTTCACTTTGTGCAAACATCATATCGAGGCACCAGAAGTATTTCTCAGCGGTTCGGAGAAAAGAGGGGCCCCACCTTGTCTTGCTGCAGCCGCCGCTTGACGATCTTGGAGCAGCAGATGTTCACCGCACCCACAATGTGGCAGGTGTTGAACTCCAAGAAGGGCCGGCTGTCAATCACCAGCAGCTGGGGGCACAGAGAAGGCGCTCACTTAAGCATACAAGGGGCACCAGCTTGCCCTCATGGCCCGTCCACACACACAACACAGTACACACTTAGAAGTGCTATAGACACAGTGCTGACTTTGCACCATATCATGTCTGTATCGCCTCTATATCAGCTCTACATCGGCTCTACATCACCTTTGCATCGGCTCCGTATCAGCTCAGCATCAACTCTGTATCAGCTCTGTATCAGCCCTGTATCAGCCCTTTATCAGCTCTGTATCAGTGCTCCCTCTTTGCTGTTCATACGTCACAATGCAGAGCTAACTCCAGTGCTGAGCCAGTGGTGACACTAGCACTAATGCATCACTGACTTGGCACTTTGTCAGTGCTACCTTTATTCTCACCCTTAGCCCTGCTTTGGACAGGTCAATTTTCTCAGCAATTTGTGGCTTGCTGGAGAGTCCTTCTCTAGATCCTCATGCTGCAATATGAATTGCTGGGATTATATCCAGATCGAAACATTTGAGTGACTCGAACAACTCGCAGATGTTTGGAGTTGCAGTGACCAATCAGGGGGCACCGAAGTTTGATGTGACCCCCTTATGATAGTGATGATGATAACTGAACACAATGTTTAACTTGGTTATGGTTTGCAATAAATCGTTCTTATAGCAGAACGGTTTCTCAAATATCAGTTAGCATTTTCACCACCCTTTAAAGATATAAAAACACATTATTAATGTGTGACTTAGAGAGTAATTAGTGCAAGAAGATTGCAATTTTAATGCTAATGATGACAAAAAGTAGCAACTCAAGTTTTAGCGGGCGATACATCTTTCTACTGTTGCAATGCCAGACTGGGAAAAACCATAATAGAGAGTTTTAGTAGATCGTTCCGATACCTCCGATACCGCCGATAACTATACTATATATGTAAGCGCAAAGGCGGAGGCAGAGTATCGGGTATCGTTATCGGAGTCATCGGAACGATCTACTAAAACTCTCTACTGTCTGCAGCGGCCCTTGGGGTGACAAAGGCAAGGACGACCCCCATCATTGCATCCATACTATCGGACCACAGAGAAGAACAGTTCAACCAGAGATGAGGAGGCTTTGGGTATTGAGCACTGGCCTAAATGATGCAATTTGGTTGCACTGTAGCTCTGATGCAAGCT
>JAZHYW010054849.1:0-35227 GCA_037355805.1 Ixodes ricinus
GCAGTCCCTTTGAGGAAAAATACGGCGTTGGCGATTTTGATGGTGTCGTCCCAACGATTGTGTTGGCTCACCCGGTCGTAGTTTCTGAGCCAGTCCAGAACGTCAGCGTCGGCACGAACCGGTGAAATCCTGGGGGATCACGTTGGCGAGTTTTGACCGTTGAAGTGTTGGTAGGGCGCTGGTCTCTCACATTTCCGTTGTCGTCGGTCATGGTTGTGACAGTTGACCGTCCGCCGCGCAGCTCCAGCAGGTCAGGAATTACCAGATGATCAGGTTGGGGATCGCGCGACGCACCTCCACCAAGTGTTGAGACGTTGATAAAGCGAGATTTAATGGAAGATAAGAGGAAAATGCGACCAGTATGAATGGCGGTACAGCATTCAAGAAGCGCGCGTGCCGAGCGCGCGCTTGGTACAAGCCCCTGCCTGTCGGTCCGTGCTACTTCTTCTCTTCCTTACAATATATAGGGTGTTTCACGAAAGGTGGACACCCGATATTGCGAAAACTACGCGTCGCAACAAAAAAAGGCTTGTGTCGTTTTGATCCTTAGCCAGGGGCCTATATTTAGGAAAATGAATAAAGTTCAAGATAATTAATTGTACACTCAAATCAACAAAATTCCTGTGAACGATTGAGAAAGCAACGCGAAGCGATTTACGGTTTTCTGAAAAACCAGCTTAATATGCGATCGGGTTTTTTAAGTTCTCGGTTTGCTGGCAGGAGCGTGCTTCTCCTGCCCCGATTATGGCTCCCGTGGAGTAGACAGTGCATCCAGCCTCCGCTGCGCTGTCATCGATGACAGCGCAGCAGAGGCTGGCTGCACTATCTCTCCACGGGGCGCGGTGCCGCCGGGGCGAGATGCGCTCCGATAGCAAACCGAAACTTAAAAAACCCGTCGAATTTGTACGGTTTTTCAGAAAGCTGCAAATGCTTCGCGTGCCTTCTATCGTTCTGCAATTTGTTGATTTAGTGTTTTTCGATGATGCTGAGCAATTTTCTAATTGAAACCATGCCCTTAAACACAATAATAAAAAAGTTAATTACGCAAAAATAATTAACAATTTAATTATCTCGAACTTCAATAATTTTCCTAAATAGGCCCCTGGCCCAGGACCAAAACGACACAAGTCTTTTTTTTGTTGCGACGCGTAGTTTTCGCAATATCGAATTTGTCCACCTTTCGTGAAACACCATGTATATAAGTATGTTTGCCACTATCGCGTACGAGCCTAAGGGTCTCGTGAGGTTATTGTTTCACGTGCAGTAGTTGCTATCCCAACATGCCCAATAAGATACAGAACCGTACTTCGCTAGCTTTGCGCAAATGTCTTTCTACAATGGCAATGAAAAATTCCGGTACAACATCACTGTTCCAGTTCGCTGAATGTTCGTTAGGCAAAAACTCTCCTAAGCGTAGTCTGACCAAGTATGAACGCCCTAAGCGTATTTCCAACTGGGCTCCAAATTCATTTTGGTAATAAAAAACGTTAGGAAGAATTTCGTTTATTGCGGTTCTTACGTGGAAATCAAGGTTAGCCTACCTCCCTCCACAATGCTGACAACTATGCGATTAGTGTTCTGGTGACAAACGGCCTGCGTGCCTAGTGTTCCTATGCCGAAATGACCTAGATCCTGAATGCCGGTGTGAACAGCAGTCCTGTGACATACTTTCTCTGATGGCGAGATGACTGAGTAGGCCGGTTCCTTGTCCAATAACGCGTGCCAATGCAGCGTTCCATACTCCACGGCTATTGTGCTTCAACGTAGGATGAACCGCAACACATGCTACGGACTCCTCGTACAATTAAAGAGTCAAGAGCTGTCATCACGTGATCTTGGGTTATACTGCATCTGGGGTCCCGCCATACAGGCGCGTGACACATTTCTAGCGTACTATTGAATGGACTGGGAGGTAGTGTCCGCCATTGTCCTCTTCTCTTGAAGAAGCGGATGGGGGTCGTCCACTTTCCATGATTTCGTTGAATGTACCCCGAGGTACGTGGCTTTGAGCAGAATTTGTTGAGACCTCGTATCATAACAGTTCTCTCAAATGAAATGACACAAGCATTATATTTCTTCAACAACAACAAAAATCATTTTATATTTTGTATTTTGTTTGCTTAAACTTGTAATATATTTGACATCGTCTTGAAAATTGACCCAAGAAGAAATTTCTCATGGTGTACTTACCTGAGACAGGAGAAAAGCTGCACTTTAATGAAGAAGGGGCTCTTAAAGGACTTTTGCAAAAATATTGGCTAAGAATGTTGCTCACTTTCCACAGGTTAATTTGGAATGGTAGAGCTCAAGTACACCAACATGCCAGGCAACTAACCAAGAAGCTCTTTTGCCGGGGCGTACTTTCGGGGATGAAAGCATACTAATCATGCCAACACGATTTCGATGTTATGACGACGCCGGTTCCCTGATCTCTTTCGCTCCCTCAGTATCAGAAGGCTGCAGTCGATACCCCGTTTTGCCGGCGCATGTGTACGACAATTTGATCGGATGAACTTTCACTCCGGATGGATAGACCTAGAAAAAGCCGTAGTTGGTCCGCAGTACGCGAATTTCAGTTACTGTGCGCTGACGCGATACCAACTAGACGAGACGCCGCGTGCCTTTACTCCCCAAACGTCATCACAAGCGGAACCTGTTGGGACCGAGCAGTGTCCGTGGTGGTGGAGGTGCAACTCGGGCCAGGCACCGAATTGGATCCTAGCGGGAACGATGAGGAGCCGGGTCTTTCTCGAAATATGCATTACCCAACACGCTCTGTCAAAATCGTCATTTACTTGGCGTACAAAATGAAAAAGCACGTCCGCTACCCCTGTTCCCTTTTTTTATAAGGCCGCTGCTCTCTACCCCAGCGTTGGCAGCCAACGGTGGCCGAGCGGCCAGCGAACGTCACATGAACTGGCTCCACCCATGTTCATCCTTTCGCGCACGCACACACACCCACATAACGGAGTGGCAGACTTTTCATGTCGCGGCGCCGAGGCACTCTCGCACCCTCAAGTCGAGAAGCCGTGCCGAGTAGGTGACGAGCATGGGTCCGCTGTCGGCCCGTGCGACGTCCATCTTACGGCCCCCTCAATCAAGCGTCGTCGTGGCTCTGTAAAGAGTTTTGATGGATAATCCGCGTGGCGGCGCCAGATGGTAATCCAAACTGAAAGCATCTGTCCGAGCAACGGTCGGCCTTGACGGAAGTCCTCACCGGGAGTTTTTCTCCTCCCAGGGAATGCGAACCTGCCCCGTCAGTTGTAACTGAGGTCTGCCTCCAGAGTTGGCGCCGGCGCTCGGCATCTTCACCCGGTAATCCACTGTCGCGGCTTCAGCTCACCCTCTCTTTAATTAGACTGCTTTCGGCGACCAGACTTGGCAGGTCGGTTCGTGCGTCGATTGAGCCTCGGCCCTGGCCATACGCACGGTGGAAGAAATACATTTAGGTGGTGACTCTGGCCGCTCTTCACGCGGGGAGCGAGCGACCAGATCGTGTTCGGAGCTAGCATCGAACCAGGAGTATACTCTGTTTCACCTTATGATGTACCGCAGGAAAGGCTACAAGCGCGAGCTCCTTGCTCTGGAGCACATCTCGGCGGCACAAGCTCTCGTGACTTAAGAGCGGCTGCCAACGCTATGAGCTCGCGCTTCTAGCCTTCGCTGCGCTACAACCTAAGGTGAAACGAAGTATAGTTACCTCCGCGCCGCCGCAGAGGGCGCTGAGGTGTGAGCACCGTCTTAAGCACCGCGGGTATGATATCTCCCTCGGCGGACACGGTTTCGGGGGCGTAGCTTGCTCGCCTTTTTCGCAGTGTGGTGGTGGTGTGCGGCCAGTGGCTGGCCTCATGTTTTGCTTTGGTGCTGTGTCGATCACAGGTGCCACCATCGTGCACGAAGGTGAGCCTTAACCCGAAGAAGTTATGCTATAAGGATGGGAAAGACGTGCTTCGTTCCCAACTGCAATTCGGGGTACCGGAACTGTGCAGAGCGAGTGTCCTTGTTGAAAAGCTCCATCGAATGGCGCTCGCCTGGAGTAGTGGCGTCATGCAATCCCGAGGGCCGATCGCAAGTTACAACCTAGTCTCCTCATCTCTTTGACCAAGTGAAGACCAGGCTTCACAGACTAATTTCTGTCGATGACTGGGAATGCGAAGATGTCTGGACGGAAAACTGAAGAAACCAAGGCTGTGGACTGCATACTATATTATGTAACTGGGTTTTTGAGTGTGAAGATGAAAAAAGCTACACACTGCCCTGCATGCCAACCCGCTTTCAGCATCGACAAGAACACTTCTGCTGAAGCAGCACTGACAAACGTGAAGAACAGAGGAGGCCTTATACACTCCAACAAGAACCTTTTCCAGCTACTGAAGAAAGCGGAACAGTTCTTCGTTAAAAATAAAAGCCACCAGACTGTCTACTGGGACACAATTGATAGTGTTCTCGACACATGCACAATAACGTTCCCATGCGCTGAACACAACGAAGAAACAATTGCCCAGTTGCTCCACTACTACTTCAGCATGCGAATGCGACAACACCGTAAGCATATTACCACGAGTATGAACAAACAAGCTCAAGAAAAGAAGAAATCAGTAAAGCAGCGCTCGTCTTAGTTTAGGAGCATGGGCGAGAATCACAGGATGTAGGAGATGGCGTTCTTTGGTAGGCAGTGAATTCAGCTTTTGTGTACATTTTAAAGGGAAAATATTTGTTAGGTCTTTTTCTACAGATGAAAAAGGATTTATGTCCTATAACCGCTACTATTGTTTGACTTTCAATCACTGTGTCATCATGTCAGTCAGTATGTCATCATACTGTGTCATCATTTCAGTCACTATGTCATCATAAATATATTTTTTTCTGCTCACAAGGTTTGTATGTTCCACAGTACAAGTTGACATTGTATGTATAAACCACTTGTAATGCTATAACCTTTATACGCGTGTAAAGAATTATTTTGGCCCACTATGTAACGTTATTAGAATTTTTTTTTCAATAAGAAAGCAGGAGCAGAATGGCAAAAAATCACCCAACCTTTTATAAAGCCACACAATGTGTGTAAACGATTTACGGAACTGTTACCAAACATGCTGTTTGACAAAACATGCGAGCACGACCCAGTTGTTTACTCTCAATTACTCTAAATTATTGAAGGCCCAGTAGATTATGCCGGGAAGTTTTATATTTATACGAGTATTTTGTCACGTTCAGTCATCATCGGAATGTTCTCGGTTAAAAAAAACAGGAACCGCACAGGGGAAAAGGCAATCAGTGCCAGTGCGCCAACATAAATCCACCATTTCAGTACACAGTACACAGGGACCGAGTAAAGAAGGCGTGATTGTCCTTCACAAGCCCTCTATACAAGCCTTCACACGCCCCTCTAAATTTGGGCGCCATCTATCCCCGTACGTGTGAAGCGCGCTCGCGCGCCGAACATAATGTGGCCGCCGCGTGAGACAGAGAGTCATCACCTAAATGTATTTCTTCCACCGTGGCCATACGTTACAAGCCATGCAGCGAGGCCTAGCTTGCTTCAACATTGCCGCCGCCGCGTGCTGCCGTGTCTCGCGAACGAGCACAGGCGCCAGCAAGCGGCCACTTCAAGACGAACCTGTTCGCACGATCAGGGCGGTTCGGGGATACAACTAACGATCACGTCATGCTCAGGCCTTGTGCTCTAGGTGGTTCTCAGCCCAGCTGAGGACCACTCATGAGCCATTCCGCCGACAGCCCTTCTGAGTTGGCTTGTCGTAGAAGTACGGACAAGGCACGGGTGCGGAGTGAAGAGCGAAGGAAAAATAGCGCGAAGACCCTTACGATCGAGGTCAGGAGGAGGCGCAGGAGCAACAACGGCGCCACAATGATTGTGAATGACGGAAGAGCCGGGCTGCTGTCGCTGTGATAAACGTTACGCGATAGCGTAAATAGTACACTGATGTTTCGTTTGAAGCAAGCTGACCGAGAACAGCTTTCCTAAAACGAGAACCGTCCTTGCGTCCAGCAACCGATGACATACATAGCAAACACTGTAGAATACCTATTGCTTCTTTTTAGGATCTCAGGTCAAAGGTATTCGTTAGTGTAGATGGAAACGAATGCAAATGATGAAACAGTTTTTTACAGAGATTCTAGCATCAGGCATGTGAGCATAAAAGTTGAACTAAAAAGAGTACGCAATAGCATTTTCAATTATTTTTATTAGAGTTTGATTAAATGCAATAAAACTCGGATATTGAAACTCAATAACACAGTAAGAGACACCAATTCTTGCCACAATAAAGTAAAACAGAAATAGCTTTACATAGTTGTACGCCTTTATTTTATAAATCGCCGTGTGTGTTGCACCTCCGAAGTCACACGCATCAGTGTCTTTTGAAACAAAATACATATTATGCGTGATCTCTCCAGCAAACAACGCATTCTGCAAAATTCAGCAGCCGGAGGTGGGCTTCGCGTGACAGAACACTCAACGGCTGCAGTGACGCAGGGGTGTTGGTCCAGAAAACGCACAGAGATAATGCACTCGCAAAAAAGCGTCGATGACAGGTCTCACCCGTTTTACATAATTCTTACACTACCGTACTCTTGTCAAACTCGCAGCACGCAGAACGAAAAAGTGACCAAAGAGCACTTCCAAAGAAGAACACAAAAAGAGACACACCAAAAAACGGCAGTACAAACTGCGCAACCACGAGCAAATTTATCGACTCCGGCGTCGGCTGCATCTCCTCTTTCGGCTGAGAAGCAGCGCACCTTATGTTAGCCATGTGTAACCAATCCGTCTCGTCGACTCTTTGAGCGAGAGAACGAAAGGCCATCCTCAGACGGTAGTGCTTCCGCACAGGTACCCCCGCGTAGACTAACGCCAGGGATCTTTAGACTCGGTGAATCTGGGGTAGAAAGAGCGCATGACGCATGGCAACTGTCTGACCGTGAAGCACAGCCGGCCTTTCTTTAAAGCGCATTTGAAGCAGTCCTGAAACGTGACCTCTTCCCTCCGCAGACCAAGGGACCTTTCCAGTTTTCTCATGACTCCAGTGTCGCCTGAATCAGGAATGGCCAAGTCCCGCGGAGTGTCTCTGGTAACGCACGGTCGAATTGCGCGAGCGTCCAGAGCCGTTTCGAGTTTAATCAGATCGTCCACGATTGGTTCTGGAATGCGAGCGACCAGCCACGAAGTAAGTTCGCTTTTGAAGTACACCGAAAGGGTAAAGCTGCCCATGACCCATGCTAGGACGATCAAGCGACGACTCGTACAGTAACGGACAGAGACTGGCAACTTGCAAGACGTCGAATAGAACGTCGCGACGAGAAAAAGCAGGGTGTCGCAGGCCACGGTTATACCAGACGCGGTGGCATCTAGTATATCTGTAACAATGAGCGTGACAAAGCAAAGTGCGAGGCATAGCACCCAGAAATACAGCAATAGCTTTGAACTTTCGATGACATATCCGGCAGTAACTGGAATCGTGCTCGATTTCTTCACATAGAACGTAATGATTCCGAAATTATTAACTACTGGTAGATCAAAATCTGTCAGTAGTTCACTATATATTTTGAGAAAGAACATGAAAATATCGATTTCTTCGGCCCGGTACTTGTTCAGAGCTGTCCGTGCCGAGAATGACTGTCTTCACAACTGTTGCGTTGAGCAGCGTCAGTGCCTCTAGTAATATTTCCCTCTCGTACCCTTCGCAACTTGTGAAGGTTTTAGATATACCGGGCAAAATCCTGCAGGCTATTTTTACCGGCTTCCCCGAAAACGAAACGAAACTGCGCGGCAAACATTCCTCATTGGTGATATTTTAAAGAGTGATCGATTTCGGGTTGTTGATATGCACGGGACCAATTAGACCCCATTTCAGTGGTTACCAATCCAGATCTCTGGAACTGCGCCAAAACAACGCAACAACAAAGCTTCATCTGCTCACCACGAAACAAGTCGCGGGAAGGCAGGCATGTCTCGAAATGTCCGAACACTAGCCATTTCGCTGCATACCAAAACCTGAAGTGCTTGGGCACCGGGTCGATGCAGGCTTCTGGCGTTCCCCGGTGACGGTAGGTCATAAGAAGGGTCCGAACTCCGTACACAGCGTTGTCTTCAATGAGGGTCCTCAGTTTGCTCCAGTGCCCGCACCACCGTGTCCCTTTCACATCGACGCTCTTTTGCCATTCAATGTCGTGGGCGTCCCAAGATCCGCCGCAGCAGACGAAGGCGACATCATGGCCCGAGCGAGTCCATTTATAAAGAAACGAGTTGATATCTTGATTAGATTCACTGTAGCAGATCGCCACTGACATGTAAATGGCGTTGGCTACAGCAAGTAGACCAAACATACCTTTGAAAGATTGGAGCAGCATATCACTAATAGCGTGTGCTGTTCCTGAGCTTGATACTAAATAACCAGACTACTTTTGAGGTGTTAGAAATGGTTGCTAGAGCACGACTTTTCAACTGTGCGCCCTTATCTTCTACTCCTAGCTTACTGAGGCAACTCCTAGCCCTCGGAAGTTCAGATCAATGAATTTCGTTGAGTGCATGTTGTGTTGACCGAGTGTCTTCTGATGCGGCCCGTTGATATGAAAATTAGAAACGCTGCCGCTTTGTTTATGTGGCAAATGAAGCCATAGCGTGACATACTGCCGCGATAATGTCATGGCTGTCCGAAGTCATTATTTAAATAATTTTTCAAAATTGCATGTTGCAGTCTACACCAATATTTCGAAAAACTTTATTATACATTCGTGTCAAAAATATATATACCGTAAACGACGGAATTTTCGCGTGGACCTAATTTTCGCGAATTTCGCGAACCGCCTCCGATTCGCGAACAATAGGTCCCGCGAACAATTCGGAAAATTTCATCACCTTGAAAGCGGCATTGAGACACCGGGGAAACACGCGTCCAAAAAGCATAACAATATCATTATACGCGATATGTGAATATGATATGGAAAGTATCCTAAAGTAAATAACGCCATAAGTCGGAATTCAGCTCACCTCAAGAAGTTTATTTGGTACCTTCAGACAATTCCTGCCAGAGTATAGCCGATTCGGATCGTGTCTCTGCGGTTCTCGAGATCCGCATACACTTCAATCAGCCATGCTGCGTGAACGGGCTTCATAACACTTGCTCGCAAGTCGATCTTAACGTCAGCTGCACTCTGTCCTTTCTCCACCACCTCTTGTACACATCCGGCATACCACTGGGTAAAGCGGTTTATGTGGCAGTGCTTGAACACATTGTTAATGTTTAGGTCGTTCGGCTGCAGGAGTCCGGTGCAGCTTGCCGGGACGAAGACGTACTCAATGTTGTTTGCAGCTAGTTGGTGCAGAAGACTCTTCGTACGATGTGCAGCGAAGATGTCAAAAATGCAAAGTGCATGTTGACTGGCACCACTCACACGACTCCTGTATGTCTCCACGTACGGAAGGAGAACAGTGTCGACAAATCGCAGCATTGTGGCTTCGTTGCTCCAGTGGTTGTCACTGTGCCACACGTCCCAGTCATTTGGAAACGTGACCTTGGCATGGCAACCTGTCTGTTTTGCCTGCATATAACACTTGAGGAGTCAAGAGCTTGCCAGAAAGCGTCGTGGTCATCAAAACGGTGATTTCCCTTTGTCGTCCAAGCCAGCCCCCCAACTTGCTTGGAACCTCGGGCCTCCATCGTCCACTTGCTGGCTGGAACCAGCTTGACACCTGTTGGGTCCCAGTTGAGCACCAAGTCGTCGGAAATACTGAAGTGGTTTCTCTTCCTCGTCGATAGTCTGCAGGAACTTCTTTTTGGCACCCTCGAAATCGTTGGAATATTTCGCGCAGTCTTCGTGGCCTTACGCTTGACGAAACCTTTCCTGTTCAGGAAGGATCTTGCCCAGGGTCTGTCGAGAACGAGAGTCCCACCAAACTCTGGCAAGAGTGTGGGCTCGGTCGCTCGCACAATGCCCAGTGCAGCAGCGATGCAAATCTGGAGTTTATAACACCAACCCCTTCTCTGAGCTCCAGAATGTACGCCCGTACGTCATCATCCAAGTTTCCAAGCACAGGCTTGACACCTCGAAGTTTACCAGGCAAAGTAGCCAGCTCTTTTGAATGACAGGACTTGTAGGCTTGGATATAGGAGGTCTTCATCCTCTCTGACGGTGCTCTCGTTGAGAAGCTTTTTCTCTTCCATCGGAAAACTTCCTCACTGCAGCAATTGTCCGGCTGTCTCTATCTTTTTCGGACGGCTAGAGAAACTCTTTTGTGCGGCTGTCTCTACCTCTCTTTGTGGTTTCCATATCGTTGTCACTACCGTATTTACTGGAGTAATAGCCGCACTGTTTATGAAGAAAAACCTGAGGGTTCGCTTCTTCCGCGGTGCACGCGGCTTGCCAATCACCGCGATCAGCAGCATAATTCCAGCGGTTTACAGGACAAAGATAACGTCTTCGCGAAAAGATACTATTAGTGAAGATTGCATTTGTATGAAGAATCGCGTTCTTCATTTGGTTACTCGCTGTGTTATTTATGCCCAACTCGATGATTGGCTGTATATGTGTTCTGCAGTAAGTGAGCCGCAAGGACCTTGTTCGCAAATAGTGCGGCTATTACCTGAGTTATTAAGTCAGCTTTTCCTATGGCCTATCACTGGTTAGCTGGTAACAATCTCTTGGCTTTTTTAATGGGAAGCTATGAAATTTTTACGGACTACTCATGGGTCTCTATAGAAGAGCTGCTATTCCCACCGATTGGTTTTCTCCTGGTTCCTTTAGCCATCTATAGAACTCCGTAGGAGTCTGCAATGATATCATAAGTTTTCTTTCTAGAATCTCTTTAGTTAGGGTTCTATAGCACTGCCTACGACAAATTTCCTATGGTTTCTTCAGTCATCTATAGCTTTTTGTATGATCTGCTGTAGAGATCTATATGGTTTACTCTAGGAGTTTTCTAGCCAGCGTGCCATAGCAGTTTATGACCCTGTGGTCTCTTCGCTACTATTGCTCTGTAGAATGGTCCGCTATGGCGCATTGTATAGTTCGTCCTATGGCTCTCTTTACGCATTCTGCTATATGTGCCTGTAGCGCTTTTCTGGTTTTAGCCACCCATAGCCCTCTGTGTGGTCTGCTATTGGGCAGGAGGAGCGACCGTGACGTACAAGTGGTTAACTTTAGAACTACACGGATGGGGACAACAAATACAATGACTCAGCGCTCGGCCGACATAACCGAACGCGGCGTCAGCGTTCGGCTGGGTTCGTGTTCTCCGGTGAGGGGGAGGAGAGGCTCTTTTGTTTCCACTCCGGCCTGCATGAACAATGCAGCATGCACAGATCCCAGCCTAGCACAAAAACCGAAGTGGGTCAAGATCGCATTCTCTGAGGATAGATCCGGCACTTTACGTCGCTTAGTCGATTGTTAGTATTTTTTACATTAAAATGTGCCCCGCGCTCTATTGTAGAAGGTGACATGGACATGCCCATAAGGCCTCTGGGCATGTGCACAGGCCTTGTGATGAGTAAACATCGAGTATGGGGACAACACATGGGTCAGAGCGCCCCTATAGTTCGATCTCCTGCCCAATAGCTTATTCTATAGGTCGTCCTATGGTTCCCTTTACCATCGTCCTATAGGTGCCAATAGCGGAAATCGTACAAAATGTGGAATAAATTAGTTCTTCCACTGTACATCTGCCACTGTACAACTGCAGCTGTGCTTTAACACATCGTTTCTCATTTCATTCTTCTTTCATTTCTTTTATCTGGGATTTTTTCTCCAGTATGAGTGTCCGCCAACTCGCTTCGGACGTACCGGTGTCATCCGGTCACAGTGCTCAACAAACGTATACAGACCACAGGAACTGTGTATTTTATTGTTACACCGATATCCTGGCAGCCCCGGAGTCCCCGTTTCGTGGCGTGACGCCCAACAAGTCCTCCGGAACTGCGACATCAAGGAGTCTTTGTGGAGTTTCCTTCATGATAGCGCCCCCCAGTGATAGCAAACAGTTCTCGTGTTCCGTGCGCATCTGACGCGCATTGCACGTGCGTTCTGTCTTTTCAACTCGCATCCACGAGTTTGAAATCTATCAGATGCAAGAAAAAAGATGCGAATACGATAGATAAACTATAAAATATTACCGAAATCAAGAAAAAGAAGTTGACACTACTTCTAGGGTTCTTAGAGGCGGTTACAGGTCTTTCCTATTTATATTTATGTTTTTTACAAATTAAACTAAAACCAGGACAAAACGCTCCTGTTGCAGGTTGACAAGGTCCAGTCTCTTTGACACATTGTTGCTGGAAAGCAACATTGTAAACAAGACAAAACAAAGCTCATACGACAAAAACAAAAACACGAGCACAGCTGCTCATATTATTGCGGTAATATACACTTGAAGAAACTAAAACAGAAACAGAAGTACAACTTCTTATACCGTTCTACTGGAAGACATTTGTAACGCGAAAACCAATTTCAACATCTAGCTCGATGATACTGGCAGCACGACGATACTGAAAAATTATGTCACAGAAAAGGCGGCGTTGGTTACGTTTTGACGGGAAAATCCTGATTGCTCATGATGTCACAGCCATATAACCATTGGAGGGAATTTCAGACAACCCAAAAACCCCATGTAAAACATGACGTCACACGTGAAATGCAAGTGCTTAAAAACACGACATGTAATGCAAATTAAAGGTCGCCGCATTTCTCAAATGATTTTTGTATATAATGTAATTCCTCTGCCTTTAAGAACTTTTTAAAGAATTTTAGGCGGGATTCGAACCCATGACCCTGCATGAGAAGCGAATGAGTAAGCGACGCGAACGGGGCCCTATAACCCTATGGCGTTCCATTCTTAAGGGCCAAGCTTAATGAGGCATTGACACCCCAAAAGTCGCATTTTTTTATCGTCTAAAACGATGCAAGTTGTAGTCGTAAAAGGCAAAAAGAACCGCATCGCGAAAAAAAAAATTTCCCACGCTCGCGCGCGCGCTTTTTATTTTTGGCGCTTTCCTCTGCCGCTCTTCGCCTCCTCGCTTCTTTTGATTCGTGACGTCAAAAATCGCTAAATGTAGAAGCTTTGTAGGCGAAATTTCTATAATATTTATTAACAGCAATCGTAAAACATGTTTTTAACGCAATTGCGAACTCACTTCGGCCCTTCTTTTCGAAATACCAAAAATCAGAGTCCGGTGTAATGTCGCCTTCGAAATGTATATCCTCCCTCGGAAAACAGGCGACACCTCTTAAAACCGTTTTTTTTTCGGCCCGCCGGCGCTTGATTATTTGCTCCTCGATTCGGGTCGCGATGGCAACAGCACGGAGTCGTGAAAGAAAGTGGACTAACAGGACTCCACAATATTTGACGTCAACGCACCGGCGCGGATCGCGCGGGAACTTCGAATTTGGCATGTGGAAATTGTTTTTTTCTTACTTCACAAATACTGAATACCCAATTTTCGAATTTCGAGGATAATGTCCCGGCATCGTTTTCAATCGTTTCGGATAATTAAAAAAAACATATGATTTTGATGTGTCAGTGCCCCTTTAAGCGTCCTCCAAGTTCTTTGAAGCATATGAACTCTCGTTCAATATGAAAATAAAGAAGGTAGCTGTGGCCTTCATAAACGACGGAACCGTTGAAAATATAACGTCGCCAGTGAACCAAACTGTCATCGCGATGTTCGAGGTTCACTCACCTCGCATGACTCTTTAGGGCCTCTTCAGTCTAAAAGGGGGTCGTTAGTTTCATTAAAGAACCTTCTGGGAGGTACCAAAGCCTCCTCGCGGAGGTGTCCACGAAATCGCAGCTCGCGATCTAAAAAATAAGGCATACAAAACACCCCTCTAAAATCGCCATATTGCAACTCACGCGATGAACGAGTCGTGATGTAAAAGGATCAAGTTACCGTCCCCAGAGGGCGTTCCTTCCACCGCCCCTCCTCGCCATCTATACTTTGCTTCCCACTTTTGGTTTTTGAGAGCGGTTCGATGTTCAAAAGAAGGGGAAACGGAAAAGGCGTGACGTCATGGTTTGTGACTTCAGTATCCTGTCACGTAGCAGCTTTCGTGGAGTTTTGAAACAAAAATGCCTGTATCGAAATCTGAGTGTCTCGAGTTAATATTATGATGAAATCTTAGATATCTTTGCTTGATAATGTGGCAGCGTAATTCATGGTACATAAACGTGCTCGAGTCGTGAAGACCTACGGCTACATATTTTAGGCTGCAGACGCCCTTTAACCTTTATTTATAAGCCAACATTAATAAAAGGGCCATGAAACAATTCCTACGCTAACATTAGTTTATTAATGTTCAGAGTAAACCCTTGATATATCCAAACCTATTAAAGCAGCATTCGTTTTTCTCTCTGTGCTCTGTACTTTGAATGACCCCAAGTCGCAGTGATACCCTACCTTCAACGAAACACAAACAGGTACACACAAACTAAAAGTGCAAATTCACGGCGCACTCTCTACGCTCAATTGGCCGGCGGATGAACATGTTGAGGAGGATGACCGTGACATTGCACCTTCGGTAAAACTCCCGTTGTTGGTAATCTTCCCGTTGCGGAGGCTCCTGTTTTCTACAATATTAGTTGACGACGGCCAAGGTTCCCACAAGCTGACTCCTTTCATTAGAATCGCGATGTTCCGACGGTTGGCCCCTAGGCTCGCACCATCGGCCGCTCTCTTCTTAGGTTAAAACAGTCGCAGTAAAATCTAGAAACAACTCAGCAGCGTTTACCCCTCAGCCCACACCGAAAACAAGCGGTCGGTTGGTCATATTCAAACTGTTTTCCCCATCATATCTAAGCCTCACACTTGTAAGGCAGTCACGCATTCAAATGGACTGCGTACGTGCTCTGCTGGAAACTTTTTTCAAGGGACGGCGCAACATTGCATTACTCAATGCCACCCAGAATTATTTCTTGACATGGATAACCAGTAAGGCACGCGGTATTTGTTTTTCAGCGTATGACAGTCGCTGAAGAAAAGTTATAGAACGACGAAAAGCGTTAACCCTCTCAACCCCGCAGCCAGAAGCAGCGGCCAAGTGAGCTTTAACCGATTCTACGCCACCAGAGTTTATCATATTGTCACGAATGACGAGGTGACAAAACAAAGGAATAACTGAGAAAACTGAAACGTTTAATAGGGCGAACTTGTGCCCAAAAATAAAAAGGAAACAGAAGATAACAGCAGAGCGTCGCGGGCGTCGAAATCGGGGAAAGAGCAGGGTCGAACGCTGGGGCGAAACTCAGTCTGGCCGGTCACGCGGAGCCCCTTTGTGCACGCGTGGGCTTCTGGAACATTCGGCCTGGACCATTCGGCGCGCAGAACATTCTAACCTAGAACGAGCAACACGGTTCTCAAAATTACCAGAAATCTAAATTGGAAGAATAAACAAAAGACGCGGCGCTGCCAGGGATCGAACCCTGGGCTTTCTGCGTGGAAGGCACGCGCGATAACCGTTAGGCCACGAGCGCGCTGCCTGCTTAGTTAGCTGCGCTCGCGGCAATATATACTAAAGAGTACAACATCTCTATTTATGATCTTGGTCTGTCTCATCACCACCACCCTTGTTCGCGTAACAAAACATGACAAAAAAAGAAATCCTGCAATTTCGAATACCTTCAAAAAGTATGCAAAGTTCAGGTACCTTGAAAATGATGTTGGTATCTGACACCCTAAATATCACGCGTAATTTTCTTACACACTCAAAGTATAGCCCGATTTTGTTAACAGCCTAAAGATGGGGTGTAATCAACTCCTCATACACTTAAATATTGAGTGATTCTTTGAAACACACCCAGAAATAATATAATGATTGGAGTCAAAGGCAAGAACAAAACAACCTTTAAAAACGGTATCACGGTTTTAATTACCACTTTAATTGGACCTAGGCAAAAAGACTAAAAAAAGCCAAGTAAATCCGAACCACTTTATTATTTATTTCAGCAAAACGTTTTAATACACGTTCAATAATAATTAAAAACACAGTAACGCAGAGTTTTACACGTTCGCCCGAAGCTTAACCTAAGAAAATGAATGCAGTAGCTCAATTGAATGCATTTTAATAAATGATACTTTTCAAAAGGTCTCGTTCAATTTGTGCGCAAATACTCGCACGCGCGTTGTGCCCTGAAAAAAAACCGCGTGGACAGATACACACATACACCGTTTTTTTTTTCTAGCATTGTTGTTTTTACTCCCGTAGCTGCTGCTCCAGATTTCTGTCATATTAGTTGAGGACGACTAAGGTTCCCCAAACCTTCACTTGTTTCCGTACAATCGCGATGTTCTGACGACCTTGGCTCACAATATATAAGAAGTTATTTCGCAACCTCGACCAATTCACCGTGAAGTCATGGATGACTGGCCATCCTCAGTTCTTTCTGAACCATTCAAATGCATTTATTGAGCGCAAGCAAATCAACAGTCCTGTTCAAGCCTCACACAAATGGTGCCATTAAGAAGGCGGAAGGAAAACAGTAACGACTACAAGGCATTTGAGAGCTTCCAAAAGTGATCAGATTGTTATTGTGATTACTTCCTAACTGAAGTATTCAACACATTACAACATTACCTGAAAAATACGTAATTAGGAGTAACTTAACTACTTGTAACGAGTACCATGCAAGCCCGTCCCTCACAAGCCAGGCGAAATAAGTAGCTGGTTCAACGCCTCACAGGTCAAGCAAAGGGGACGTTCCCACATCCGCTTCATTTCGAAGTAGACAAGGGCGGACGTTACATCGCGATCGATCCAATCGTACACTCACAATGCGTCACACGACTATCTTGATGGGCCCGGTAAGGCGTAGAGCCCAAGATCACGTGACAGCACTCGTAACTTTGATATATTAAGAGAGCTCGTAGCATCCGTTGTGGTTCATTCTAAGTAGAAGAAGAGTAGCCGTGAAACAGGAAAACGGCATTATCTGGTCCGTTCTTGTACAACAGACAGAGAAAAGCATTCCTCATAGACATTTTTCAGTTTTATATGTTGGTCTCATCTGTGATTTTATATATTAATGCAAGATATAATTTTTAGAGTGTGATACATTTATTGTGTGCACTATTGCGTTCATGCCTCTCGCTCTCTTCACTAACCGACTCGGCGAATTATTTTTTTCAGGCTTTCGTCTAATTTATAGCGGACAGAATGCATTCTGAAGTTTCTTCGAGTCTTTTAATATTGCGGAGTAAGGGGGGCGGGGATGGCGGAGGAGGGGGATGAGAGGTTTACTAGGGAGTTGTGAGCAGGAATAAAACTTGCGAAAAGTTGCATAAGATCCACGGGTTGCGGTTTGGGCAACCCTGATATAGAGTGCCCTGGCAAAATCTGTCAAGTGACGCGTTCTAAGTAGAAGCATTCGTTGCACGTTTGTTACATTAGCAGCGTCGTAGTGTGGCTTGCACTGGTTCCTGTAATTGCCACGCCTACCTCATCACGCCGTAGACAGTTTGCGGAACTCGGACGTTATTGATTGCGAACTAATGCCAATACGGTATACGTAGTGCGACACCGTTAATGGGGAACAGGCATAGTCATCGACATGGTGACAATGGCAAGGAGAGGCTTCAGTTGTCCAGACTCCAGCGGGAGAGTCCTACCTTCGACAACGCTTAGTCGTCTCGTGTGCACGATCTCGAGCGTGGATGCATCCGAAGCACTGTGGAAGGCGTGGAGCGCGTGTTAGAGGCCGCCCTACTGAAAAACCCAGTATAACTTTTCATTATCCGGATTATAAAACTGAAAATCAAACTAGAATTGTTTCTCGAAACCTGAGAGCCAGATCGCAGAGAAAGGCTAGATTTGTGAAAACTAAAAATTCGCAGAGAATCCAGATATACTTCCTGTTCCATAATCCAGATAGTGAAAAATGATACTGGATTTTTCGGTAGGGAAAAGTATGTGGGTGGGGGAGGGGGAGGGTGCGTTCGAAAGACACGGTGGACCGCTCTCACTTTGTCAATGACTATAATGACCTTTGTCCCTTCGAATAAAAAAGTTTGATTGAACTTCCTAGCCACGTGGGTGGTCATATAAATAACTAAATCAAAAATCGCTGATGTCTCACTCACTCTAACAGTGTTGTGCAGTGAATGCGCTACATTGTTAGCTCAAAGTTGACATCGGAGTTGTTTCCGTGTTTTTCTTTCAAAAGAGAATGTTTGTCTCCAAGTTTCACCACTTTTGTTATTGTTCCCAATTAGCATATCGCACGAACGTTGCAGGCTAGACAACAACCTTTGAAGTCTAAAATAAAACAAAAAAGCTATGGCTTGCTTGTGCTAACAGTGTCGCGCGATGCACGGACTGCAACGCGCCAATGACAAACAATCGACCATCAATGCTTTTGTTGCTGCCCGTCGTCATGACAAAGTTGAGTCGATGCAACAAACGTTCAGATTATTACCTTCCCCATTGCACCCTTTTTAGGCGGTCAGAGTGCTAGGTGTGAAGAGGAGACATCGCTGGTGATATTCGAAGGATGCTTTGTTCCATTCGTCAAGTTCTAGGCAGAATGTTAGAAAGCGGATCTGTTCAAATTCGTCAACGAGGGTGAGTCATCCAAGGAGTTCGCGGAAGCCTGTTTCCTTTATTTTATCTGGCAATACTGCAGGTCTTGTTAGGGCCTAGGCAGTTGAGGGCATATCACAGAGGAAAAGCCATAATTATATAAAAAAGACACATCTTCCTACGACATGTCACCAATATCAAATAATGATAGATTTCATCGGGCAGTCTGTAAATGTTTTAATCATTAGAAAATGTTTTCAGGCAATGGGCTGTTAGTGGCATCTTTTATACAAAACTTGAAAGTATAAAACAGCGAGGACGAGGACAGGAACAGGACATCTTTCATTTAGCAACAACATAGAATGGCACAACGAAAAACCACCCCCAAAGGTCTCAACGTTCTTAAAGAGGGAAAGGCGATAATAGTTATAAAGGAAAGGGAATACACTAAATATATAAGTTTGAAAAGCGCTGGCGTCATGACGAGGTATTGCAAATCTAGTTTTATCAGATTGCTTAGAATTCAGCCTTTGTCATTGCCAGTGATACTGGAGGTGCAGAATTATTGTCGTTTGCAGTCCCAAAAGAAAATGTACTATAAATATAAAAAAGTTTAAAAAGCTGTAGCGTCACGACGAGGTGTCAGTAATCCTAGTCATCTCAGGTGTTAGGAATTCGACCTCTGTCTTTGTCAATGATATTGAAGGTGCAGAAATGTTGTTTACGGTCCCCATGGGAAATGATTCAATGATTTCTCTCCCAAATCTGTTGTTGTGCCCGCCCAGTATTCTAGTATCAGAGAAATGAGGAGGACAGTCATCGCACGTGCGACAGTGAACGACAGTTGGGTGATACGACTCATTTGAAGCCTTTGAAGCTTCCAGGTTGTGTTTTCTGAATCGATGGTTGACGCATCTCCCAGTCTGTCCAATGTACTGACTGCCACAGCTTAGTGGAATTGAATAAACCTTTCTTTCTTCGCATTCTACGAACTTTTTAGCACGCTTTACATTGCACCCTCTGGGACTGTCGCTCCCATTAACCTTTTTACACATCTGTTTGAGGCGCATACGACAGGAAAAAACAACACTCGTGTCGAACTTGGACGCGATAGATGTTAAACGGTGCGCGGAATTGTTTATGTAGGGAAATACAGCCAAACGACCTTTCTTTTTGGAAACAGCTTCCGAAAGTCCTGGTTTGATGATGAACCTCTCAAGGGTGGAACGAAGTAGGTCTGCAGGAAAACCTGCTTTTTCTAACCTCTGCTGCTGCAAACTTGAGGCTACTTTCGGAGAAATGCGTGCACAACTTGGAGAAAGAGGACTTGAGAAGTGACCTTACTATGCCATGCTTCACAGACTTGGGGTGAGCACTGGTGAAGGGGAGGACTGGCTTCTTTGACCTTTGCTGGAAGGTCCAAAAACACCTGATGAATGAGGATGTAATCGTAAATCCAGCAATTGTGATCCTTCCACTGAAGGATTTTCCCGGGTAAAAATTAGTCCTGTCGCACAGTCTTTGAAAAGTTCAAAGATGCTGTCAGTGGACACAGCGTCTGGATAAATGACCAAGTAATCATCAACATACCTAAAAACTAGGCAACCCTGGAAAGACTTTTTCAACTGATCGTTGATAGGCCTGTCAACAAAAAAGAGAAATATTTCACTAAGGACAGGTGCAAGGCAAGAGCCTATACAAACTCCCTTCTTTTGTCTGTAAATATTTCCTTCGTATTCTACTAAAGTAGACTGCAAGTAAATATGTATCAGGTAGATGAAGCCCTCAACCGAAACACAGGTGGAATTTCGAAAGTCGCAAATTAAGTGTTCATGGATTGCATTAGTCACAGAATCTAAGATGAGTTTAGGTTCTAGGCTGTAATACATATCTTCAATGTCAAAAGACATAACTGAGTGCGGAATGGAACAAAAATGAAGCGAGTTGAAGCCGAGGATTAATTCAAGGGAGTTTTGGACTCTGGAAAGGCTGAGGGTGAATGATATTAGACAAATGTCTTTGTAGACAACGACCCTGACGCTTTTGCCAACAGCCAATTTCTGAAATTATGCTCCTGAAGGGAACTCCATACTTGTGAGTCTTTGCAGTAAAGAACACAAACACTGTTTAGCAGTTCTACCAGTGACGTTCTTAATAGAGGTCAGGTTCAAGGAGGAACAAAGTTCCTTTACGCTCGAGCGCAGTCTACCCGAAGGCCTAGCTTTAAGAGCTCAAAAGTATTTGACAAGGCATGAAGAACCTTATCATCACAAAGAACTTTCCTCAAAAATTACAAAAACACCCATTTTTTTCCGATTCAAGTAATTTTAAGTGTCCTCGGCTTGAAGTTCTTGCACAGCCGCACGTAGTGGAAGCCTGCTTGGCCGAGGATGTGGATGGTGACACACTGCACTTATCGCCAAGCCCAGAAAGTCTTGCCGTTGATGTTCGGGTATAGACGACGCGACTTGGTGCACAGAGCCTAGCTGGTCCACCTTCAACAAAGGAAGATCTGGAGCAAACTTTGGTCCCATCGACAGCAAATCCATTGTGGCAGCGGAGAGTTTTTTTTTTGCAGAAAGCATAATGGGAGGTTCAAACTTGGTGGACTTTACCTGTAGACACGAGGTGTTGACTTCCTTGAGCAGTTTATTCCACGAAGCTTGAAGAAGACTAGCAGCAGCATCCATGAGGAACTTGTACTTCATTCGGGCGCTGAATCCTCGCCCGAACAGTTTTTCTATTTGGAGAGGGAAGCACTCTTTCCATCACGTGAAGTTCATGAGAGATTTCTTTTCTCGTAATCTGCATTACTCGGTAGCATGAAGCCCAGTTGTTGGAGCGGAACCCAAATGCCAGCTCCACACAGGGATGAGGCAAATGCTTGCGAAGGTAGAGGCCCAGCGAATGCAGTCGGAGGCGAAGTTGGGTCATCTTTGAATTGAAGATGGCAGCTTCCAGAAAATACACCGGATTGAAGACCGCAGAAACGCAGTTGGGGTTTGGACGAAACTTGGCTCGAAAAACATAGTTAATTACAATTGAAAACGAGCGTGTTGGTTAATAGATACAAAACTTGAAAGTATAAAACAGCGAGGACGAGGACGGGAACAGGACATCTTTCATTTAGCAACAACATAGAATGGCACAACAAAAAACCGCCCCCCAAAGGCGGTTTTTCCTGTCGTATGCGCCTCAAACAGATGTGTGAAAAGGTTACATGGGAGCGACAGTCCCAGAGGGTGCAATATAAAGTATGCTAAAAAGTTCGTAGAATGCGAAGAAAAGAAAGGTTTATTCAGTTCCTGTAGCTGTAGCAGTCAGTACATTGGACAGACTGGGAGATGTGTCAACCATCGACGCAGGCAACACAACCTGGAAGCTTCAAAGGCTTCAAATGAGTCGTATCATCCAATTGTCGTAACACAGCCGTACGTGCGATGACTGTACTCCTCATTTCTCTGATACTAGAATACTGGGCGGGCACAACAACAGATTTGGGAGAGAAATCATCGAATCATTTGCCATGGGGACTGTAAACAACAAACTTTCTGCACCTTCATTATCATTGACAAAGACAGAGGTCGAATTCCTAACACCTAGAGATGACTAGATTGGTGACACCTCGTCGTGACGCTACAGCTTTTTAAACTTTTATATTTATAGTACATTTCCTTTGGGACCGCAAACAACCATACTTCTGCACCTTCATTATCACTGACAATGACAGAGGTTGAATCCTAAGTAATCAGATATAACTATATAACTAGATTAGTGATAACTCGTCGTGACGCCAGCGCTTTTCAAACTTATATATTTAGTGTATTCCCTTTCCTTTATAGCTATTATCTCCTTTCCTTCTTTAAGAACGTTGAGACCTTTGGGGGGCGGTTTTCGTTGTGCCATTCTATGTTGTTGCTAAATGAAAGATGTCCTGTTCCCGAGCCTCGTCCTCGCTCTTTTATACTTTCCAAGTTTTGTATCTATTAACCAACACGGTCGTTTTCAATTGTAACTGGCATTTCTGGGTACGCAACACCATACAGCGATAGTTCTTTAAAAAAATATTCTTAAAAAATGTTGTTGTTGCGGCGGCGTAGATTTAGCTGCCAACGGTGATTAAACCGCGTAGTTTGATGTAAAAGAGGTGTTAAAGATACTGAAATATATAAAAAGTCAAATAGAACACGCATTAGAAGAAATTCGTAAAAAAACAATTTTAGCTTCATATTCTTACGAATGACCATTGACGAGAAGACAAATGATATGAGAAAACTAAGCGTTAATGCCGCGAACTTCTGCCCAAAACAATATAAAAAAAAGTCTAGCATCGCAGGCGTCGATGGCCACTTAACAACAGGATTGAGTGCTGGGGCGAGACTGACTCTGTACGGCGCACTGGGGTTTCTTTGAGCGGGAGCTTAAAACATTTTACCTCGTTCGTTCTGGTAGCATACAATCTGATCATGAACAAGCAACACGGCTCTCTAGCGTTCTAGAGCCTATGCTTACATAAAGAAAGGAAAACGACAAGCGATGGCATGACCAAAACCCCTGCCATCAGCGTGCAAGCCAAGAGCGCCGCTTATTTAGCTATCTCCGCACGCGGCATTACTCCCCACTCCAAAAGCGCATCACAGCGATGCGATTAAAAACAAAACACAATAAATACATTAAGCTAAAACGTCCTCTGGAACACGAAAAGTCCTCAGATAGATTTAGCGTAGAATGGCTGGAGTCGGAAAACGTGAACCACCTCAAAGTCATGGTCGGCTTCGCTGATATTTCTATTCCGTCAGGCACCACTTCGTATTTGAGCTCCCCAGGCAACGAAGTACCTTGGACGGGCCAGAGTACAGTTTCAAAAGTTTTCCGTTGAGGCCGCGGCGACGAATGTGTGTCTCAAACCACAATATTTCTTCTGGGTGGAAGTGTACGTCCCGACGACGATGGCAGTAGCGGCCAGTGTCGACACGCTGCTGGTCTTGGAATCCGGAATCGGGCGAGCTGGCGGACTTCTTAGGACCGTTGAACAACACCTGTACGTCATTACTCCCGTCGTCAGATCGCTCATGGGGTAGCACCGGATTGAGCATGCTCGTTACCCTCAGACCACGTACCAGCTGGGAAGGTGTAACTCCAGTTGTCTCACGAGACACCGTGTAATAGGCAAAGCAACTTAGCGCAATACTTCGTTCCACGTCTTGGGCTCTACGTTGACGCATATAGAAATCATGTCGGCGATCGTCTTTTAAGCCGCTCTGTCAGCCCGTTGGTCTGCGGATGGTTCGCCGTGGTGCGACTATGGTAGGTGTGGCTGAGAGGAAGAATATATTGCGTCATCTGCGCCATAAACAACGACCCGCGATCTATATTTGAAAAATCGAAGGCCGTGCATAAGGCGACGATGGACTCGATGAAATAACTGACGATTTCCAACCGCAGTTCCTGATGGAAGGGCGGCGGTTTCGTATTGTCTAAGATAATCTGTGGCGACGATTATTCACCGGTTTCCTAGTGTCAATGTAGGAACGGTCCAAGCAAGTCTATACTGATCTGTCAAGCGGGGAAGGGTGGCGGCGTACCGGCTGAAGAAATCCTGACGCCTTCATGGGCGGTTTCGTGCGACTCTGATATTCGCGGCACGATCGGGGCAAGATATGAATGGTCTACGGAAGCTTATGCCAGCAGTAGTTTTCACAAATTCTGGCAAGCGTCCTGCTGTACCTCAGGTGCCCCGCCGTCGGTGGTCATGGAATCCTTGAAGACTTCTTCTGAAGGCTCAAGGGATTACCAACATCCACGCTGTCAGCTGTGGTCGCCAAAGTTTCCATTGTACAACACTCCTTTTATTATGGCAAGGGTAGACAGGATTCTGGAAGCACGAGGACCCGTGCTCCCTGCCCCTCTAGGCGGACAATGATTGAACGCAGTTAAGGGTCATCTCCGTGGAGTGCTGCCATGTTGCTGCAATCCAGAGCACCGTGGAAACTCTCCATCGTCACGTCTCGGACAGGAAGTTTTGGCCTTGACGGGACCTCTTGACAGGCGATCGTAGTCACTGTGCTTTCGGCCGTACTTAAACACCACGCTACGTCAAACTTCTGCAGTTGTAGGCTTGCCGGGTGAAGCGTCCGGAGAGGTCCTTCATATTCGCAAGCCAGCAGAGCGAGATGTGGTCTGTTACCACCTCGTTAGAGTAGTTTATCTCCGCCTTAGTACAGCGTCCGACTTGCTAGGTGATTACTCGCTCTGAGACTTCCTGTCCTAGGACCAGTATTACGACAATTCCGGTACGCTGGCGCATATTTTCCTTTTTGTTTAAAGAAACTGGACGAAAGGCCAAGGTTCTGGAAGCTTCTGAATACCCTGAGTGGGCTCATTGAATGAGCGCTGGTATTCTTCTGTCCCCTCAAACATTACGGCGTCCTTTGGCGAGTTGAGTGTGTAGTGGGACAGCTTGACGAAACCTCGAACAAACCGTCTGTAGTAGGCACAGTATAAATCTTCTTATAACCTTCATGTCAGATAGCGTCTAAAAATGGCTACAGAGCGCGGCTTCTCGGGGTCAGGGCGAACACCTTCATTGCTCGTAACTTTGCCAAGGAGCTGGTTCACCATAGATGAACGACATTTTGGTAATTTGAATGACAGGCTGCCGGTCTTGATGTACTTGATGCATGGCCCGATGTCATCTCAGGAGGTTAATCAAAATCCGTGAAAATACTACAGCATCGTCAACGTAGACGAGGCAGCTCTGCTATTTCAGATCTGCTCGGCACAGTGTCTATGACACGTTGGAAGGTGGCTGGTGCTGTTCCAAGTCCAACAGCATTACTTTAAACTCGTACAGTTCGGCGGGCGTGACGAAAGTAGTTTTATCGTGGTCGCGTTCGTCGTCTTCGATCTGACAGGCTCTTCAGGTCTATCGACAAAAAATATCGAGAGTGGCGAGCTGGTCTAACGTATCGTCGATGCGGGGAGCGGAAAGACGTCCGTACTAGTCACAGCGTTCAGTCGACAATAGCCCACGCAGAACCTCAGGGTCCCGTCCTTTTTTACACGGATGACTGGAGACGCCCACGGACCACTTGAAAGTTGAATGTTGTCATTGTCGATCATATCCCAGACTTGATGTTGAATCATCTCCTTTTCATTTGAGGAGACTCGGTACGGCGACTCCTGAACAGGTGGATCGTCGTCATCAGTGATTATGCGGTATTTCACTACCTTTCTTTGTCGAACCCTTGACGTTGTGGCGAAGCACTCCGCCAAACTCGCGCAGTAGGTCAAGCAGCGAGTCCTATTTCAGCTGGCGGAAGCTTCGGGTCAGTCGTCAACTTCTCAAAGCAGCATTTTCTTGTGCTGCGTTCAAGTCGGCTCTTCCGAAAGTCCAGCGATCGCGGCTGAGTTCCAAAGTTCGTCAATGTGGTCCACGGTGATATCTTTTGTCAGGCATCGCCGTGGAAACGACGCTAATTTCTTTTTTTAGAAGGAACTGGACGGCTCCTTTGAGCAGAACTTTGCTGCAGGTAGCTTCATCGGCCCTGACTTGTACGAAAACACTCGACCGCGGCGGTAAGTTCACGAGGTTGGTGAAGCCTTGGACCGCGGGTGACGGAGCGTGGGGTCCCTCTGGCGGTGGGGTATGTTTTCGTAGCGTCAACCGGTCTGCTTGCGGATCGACGACAGCAGCGTACTCGCATAAAAAATCCATTCCGTGGGCAGTCGTGCAGAACGACGAAATTCAGGAGGAAGTTCTGATCATGGATCTCAACTCGTGCAGTGCACATTCCAGTCGGTGTTGTAAGGTGGCCTTCGGCTTTTCGTGTTTGCGGGCCCTCCCCGGTGTCGTCACTTTCTGAAGACAGCGCGAAAGCCTGTTACTCCAGACGGATTATTCTGCTCCAGTGCACGAGTGCCGACGAGTCGTGACCGTCGATAGTAACGTTGAGGTTTCTGGGCACCGCTGCAGAAGCGTCGCCCTGATGCACGGCGTCGGTCCAATTGGAGGCCTCCCGCCGTTACAGGGCTCTTTACACCGCCGATCTGCGACAACTGCAGCTCCAGGGTTTGCCGCGCTTTGTTTTACCTGGCGCGACAAGGCCAACAGGCTCTCACGACAGGGTCGGTGCATTGGCGAAGCTGGACGTCGTGACGACGGCGACCGCGACCAGCGGCGAGGTGCAGTCCGGTGAGATTGAGGTTATCGAAGGAACACTTTGATGTCGCGGGCGTCTTCTCGTACCTTGGGCGCGGGTCGTTCTTAGTAGTGCAGGGCGGGTGACGGTCGGCCGTTCGCCACATGGCGGTCTTTCTCGGCGTGAGTCTTGGGGCGGACGTACGTGGGATTGTCTGTCCTGATGTTGGGGATACTGCAATCACGAAAGGTTAACGCCGGTGGCCTCAATGTAGCGAAGGCGGAGCTGGCAGGCATCGTCGGGCAATTGCGGCGTAGTTTGTGTCAGGCTCTTCCGGTGCTGTCGGTGACGAGAGCCTCAGGCTCTCAGGCCCTTGCGCGACCTTGGCGAGTGCGTAGTCAGGAGGGGCAGAGCGACATTAGCGGTTATCATCTTGCGGGGAGATTCCCGAACGATATCGCGGTCGATCTCCCGAAGGCTGGCGACAACGGCAGTGTTCAGGTTCGGCCGGGAAGACACGACGGTTGGGGCAGCAGGCGGGCCGGCGATTCCTAGCGTTAGCTGCTTGCTCGGGCCGGCACGGTGCCTTCGATGTCGGTTGCTTCGGTCGCAAAACCGTCGACGGTCGTTGGGGGGTTTTGGATTAAGCATTCGAAAATTTCACTTCTTGATGCCTCTCTTGAGGAAACGCATTTTCTATTCTCCGGTGGCTTGCGGGTCGGTGCGTGCACTTAGACGCAGCACTATCTTCAACAAAGTTGGTCACGCTTTCGTTCGGGGCTTAAGTCCGTATTCGAAGCAGTTCCTCCGCCCACCGTAGTCGGTGTTGTCTCCTAATTCGTTCACTTCACCACGGCCAGGCAGATGTCGACGACGTTAGCGAAGCCTTTGGGGTTTTGAGCCAGTGCCTCGCAGCACTCTCCAGCGAAAAGTAGAGATTATGCAGATACTGCTCATCAGTCTATCTGTTATGGCGTGCCACACTCCCGTAGTGCTTCATCCAGTCCTTGACGTCCTCGTCGATCTCGCCGTGAAAGGGCTTCGGCGTACGGGAAGCGATGGGCAGGTACACGATGGGAGGGGCGGACGGGTTCTGCTGGGACATTGTCGTCGTCTTGGTCTTCTGGTTCTCGGATAGAAGGCCAAACTCAGTGGTCTTTTCTAGGGTGTGGCGGCAGTCTCGGGTTTCGGGTTTGTTGATAGGGATTAGCTTTTTGGGCGCTTATTAAAGATCGAGCCCGACAGATCTTCTAAGGGATACGTTTCAAGGGCATAAAATGCGGTACCTCACACCTCTACCAGTATGTAGCGAATGACAATTGAGGAGACGATGAATGACTGAAGGAAACTAGACGCTTAATGGGGCGATCTTGTGGCCAAAACAAAATAGAAGAGGGCTAGCGTCGCAGGCGTCGAAAGACGCGTAACGTGCTGGTTCGAGCGCTGGTGCGAGACTGACTCCGGAAGGCTTGGCGACCTAGAGTAATTTAGTGTAACGTGAAGAGTGACCACTCCCATAGGCCCCAGCTGCTCACTTGACTGTCAGCGCGTGACCAACTTCACAACAACGTAGCGGGTGTTGTGAAGTTGGTCTCGGCTTGCTCTCTAGGCGCTTACGTTTGCTACAGGATAACTAACAGAATTGATTCAGTTTGCATACGCGGTAGCTTGCGCCATTTCGTCTGCCGTGACTATAACAACATTTTTCAATTTAGTTAGTCGCGTGGCGACCACGTTGCGAGCACTTCGCGATGTGGTCGGAGCTAGAGTCACTGAATGTTCCCAGAGTACCGAATTCCATTCCGTTCAACTACCGGAAGTTAATCTCGCAGAGTCCAGTTCTGATTGGTTGATTTAGCCCCTGGCGCAATTTATCAGTCCCTTATTTTTAAGATTGGCTCTAAACAACAAACAACGTATATAAAACGTTTCCGCGTTATCACTGGTACGCACGGGTGGAAATGAGCTCGTGGCATTAATGAGTTGGGATCGAATGGAAGCAGCGTAGATTTTTTAGTCCTTTTTTATATCAAGCAATCTCTAATCCGGTTCGCCAAAGAAACTCGCTTGCTTGATTGCTCGCTCGTGTTGCACTGGTGCTGCGTTTCAAACCATATAATGGCGCATTCACACTGGAAGCGGATCCGCGTTCGCGAAGCGGCTGCGGATGCGGTGCGCGAGCGACCCCGTTCAGACACACCCAGAGGCGGTTGGCGGTTGGCGAGGAGGTTGGAGGTTTCTCGGCGATAACGCGTGATCTTTTGAGAGTTGCGTTTGGCAACCTTGTTTTACAACCCATAATCCACTTTGATCCACGATCCAAAGCCAAAATTTTGCTATTTTGGCACCCGGAAGATTTTCTTCGGGATGTTCGCACGCATCACGAGCTCGGGCAGCGAAAAAGAGACATGGACCCGCAAAAGTCGCCTGTGCTTTCATCGACTTCGCCCGCAAGCAAAGCCCAGCGAGGCGCGCCTTACTGACTCAGAACAGGATGCCCCCGACTTTTTCTACGAAGTGGACCCTTTCCGCATGAATAGCTGGCCTTGTTTTCGGGAAAGAGGCCAGTGTCCTCCCTCGTTGTTCGCTCTTTTCAATTTCGAAGTTGTGAACAGTTGGGGTGGACCGTGGTGTGGGGAATGTGTTCGGTGCTAGCCGGTCGTGGCTGCCTTGGTGGCGGACTCTCCTCTCGTCACTCGAACGTCGATCGAGTCTACTGTTTGTTTGCCATTAAGCTCAAATAAACGCCGCATGGATTACCTCTGCATCGTCTGGTACGTACACTTTATTTCTTGAGTATGTTCCCTTTATTTCTTTCGTTAGTAGTTGTCAATGAGGATGTGAGTATAAGTTATTATAATAGGAAAATATGGAGTTAGATTGAGGAGGATAGGTTCGACTTTATTTGTGTGGAACAAATTCCTCACTGCCCTAGAGTGATGAAATCTAAGACAAAAACAAAAATAATATACAAAACAGTTCAGTTCCTCAACAAACAAAAAATGTTGAGGAACTGAACCATACCTGCTATGTGTTGCTGCTGCTATTACCACAATGCTAGAAAACAAATCGTCGCTCAAATCTAGGCCATGCTATAAACTTTTGCATTGCACACTACCAAGCTTCGAATTTAGAAATGAGCAGGCATGTAGCACAGTTTTAGTAAAGTTGTCTTTCACATATAGCGTTCATCAGCTACTTGTAACAAGTGCTGCTTAAATGTCAGTGATGCTCGAAACAGGTTCTCTGCTTCCCTTTATTTTGCATGGTTTTTCTTGTGGCTTGGTCTTAAAACAAGTCATTTGTTTGTGCCTTCTGCTTAGACTACGTATGCTCTTAGACAGGACCAGGAGATATGCTATCATAATATTTTTATCCGGCTCAGCGGTATGGCAAGCAGTAAAAGAATAAAATCATGCTTATTTTAGCGTTAGTATTACAAACCTCTGTTCGACGAAAAGGTGGCGGCGTTGTCGGCGTAGGCGTGCGCACTCTGTAACCCCCACCCCTCCCACCCCCTCCTCTCATCCACCTTTCCCGCCTGCTTAATGGCTAGTTTGTATAAGGAACCCTTAATGGTAATTAAGTGTGCCACGAATTTTTAATATTAATTCCATGTGTGTCATTTTGCAGCTTTTTGTTTTGTGACTGACTCAATCCTGCTTTTATATATGCAGGATGGAACCATTCCTGTGACACCATGTGTAGTGCACACTGGGTGTGACGTGGAAGGTGCAGAGACCATGAGCTTGTACGTGGATAGGACGAAGCTCTTCAAGGTGGCAAATGCCGAAGAAGGATTAGCTGCCATAATGGCAGCCTACTGGCTCTTCGGAGTTGCTTACGGGAAGAAGATAAACAACACCGCATGCCTCTTAGAGAGGATCTGCCTGAAGCTCAGCTTCTCTCCCTTACCTGCAGTCGCAATCAAGGTTGTGACCAAGAGGCTGAAGAACTAGAGAATGGTTCACTGATTGAAAGAATAAAGAGTGGTTCAGGTATATTTGGGCTCAGTTGTGGTCATTTTGCCGCACGTTTGTGGAGGTCCGGGCAGCCATTAGCTCTGTGGTCGGAGACGTGCCTTTCTTTGTTTTCTCTGTCTCAGTTCAAGATATGTACACTTTTCGCGAGCCCGCCGGCGCGCTGAAGTTTTTGAGACTTACAGTGTAGTCATAGCTTGCAACAGCAACCACTTTGATCTTGTCTGGAATACCTCAGTGGCAAACTTCGCCAAGAATTTTTGTATACATATTATTTTCTAGCTAGATTTAATCTTATCCCGAATATGGCAGGCTTTCGTGTATATTGATAGATATGTTACGAAATACAACCTTGATGTAGTCTGCTGCAAAACGTGTTTAAGTAAGAGATCATTGTTTGATAAAACATGATTTAAGAATGTCAAAGTATTTACGTTGTGCTATGCTAGTGTGTTCAGTTTTAGTTCCCAGAATGAAATATTGCAACACATGTTTATTTATAATTTTACTTTTTCAAGCTACGGCTTTCGTTCTAAAAATAAAGCACTTTCATAAATAAACTAGTTATGCAACATGACATAAGCCCTGATACTCTACGTAAAAAAGCACACATACACCGAAAAGGTCTCAAACACAGCTGAAATCTTTATTTTCCAAAAATGTCCTTTAATAGGCACCGTGACAAAAAGTAAGGTAGAGAGAGAAACCTCGAATGCCTTGCAGAGATCCGAACTGACACAAATCCCAATATTAACATCAAGAGGCGCACAGGAGTGATGTAGTAATAATAGAGAATGTATTAACGAGATGTTAAAAACCACAGGGGAAATGAAACAATACCCAAAATGGCAATATCCCTGGTTTAATCAACACAAAGATATAGGTCCTTACAGGCCTACAGAGGGTCTAAAGTATTTGTCGGCTCTTTGCATTGGAAAGCCAGGTGACCTTTGTTGGTTTGGCAACCTGCAAGCCTTCTCTGGTCATTCTCCCATGCATTTCATGCCTTCTGCTCATAAAATGGAAAGGCTGTTGATATCACCGCCATGCACTCAACACATATCCGGGTGCAGTACCGCCCGTCTCTGAACACAGAACATAAAATAACTGTGAACAGGTTCATCGTGTTACTCGACCTCACACTGGAATTTAAAAGATATAAACTAATGTTGGAAATATGAACCAAGGTCGTGCAAAGGATTTCTTTTCTTTGCATCTGGACATTCCAAAACTATGAAACGCAGTGTTTCCTACGTTGCTCTTGCATGGGGCCTTAAAAATATTTTCACCAGAATAACGGACGAAGTTTTTGAAAAGCAATTTTCCTGCCAACGTGATTCTGGGCATCCGATTGGTTTCCTGGTATGCGCATATGAAAACATCTGCACTAAACTGTAACACAAATCAGCTGACACAGATATGGAAGCGAGAAGACGAGAACTGAGCAAAAAATTGTAGTACCTTACATTCCTGTCACAACCCATTAATTAAAGGGAGTAGCTGCGAGGCAGGGCAATAAGGTTGTGTGCTCTGCTCCAAACAAGAAGTATTGTATGTAGAAAGGTATAAAACGGAGGTGAGCTGGTGAATGACATTCGTTTTAACCCCGAGACGTAGGAATAAAAAAAACGGACAGAACCATAAAGTCTTTAATATAGCTTAAAATTTATCGAACAACCATCGCTTTATATACATGTCCTCGACCTCTTTCACAATTCAAACGACCTCCTCGCCTACTAGACATTGTACCCTAACAGTGGCGTAGCCTGAGAGTTTTTTCAGGGGATGTTTTACTTCCCCGGTGAGACCGGAGGAGAAGAGGGCTCACATGTGTATTCTTTACGAACATAAGAGCATACTTTTGGTTATTCCTCTGCTCTTATGAAGACAAAAACTCACATCTTATTTCCACTATCACCCCTACATAAGAAAGTGCAGGAGAAGCAGTACATTCAGGTACAAAAAAATGTAATACATGAAAGCACAACAATTCTTGTAGACAATCATTTGAACCTAACATGGAAAATGAAAGACTGCCATATGTACAGGGTCAAAGCGAGAAAAGCAAACCCCCTTTTCGGCGCGCATAAAACAGCTACACGTCGCTGAATGGTGAAACTCCGCCAGAATGTAACCTAGCGGTCCGAGCAAGATACCAAAGTTTTAGAACGTATCATCATGGAATTCAAAAGTTATAAGCAATTTTTGAAAATCTCAACAAGAAAAATGGGGCTGTGGCCCGGAAGCGTCTCCCATTCATCTCCATCTACTCGCGAGCTCTGTGTTCCGCCGTATGCCACCAATCTCGATTAAAAAGTTTCCATAATTACTCAGAAATTATTAATTCGTGTGACGCTGCGTTCTGAAACTTTGATATGTGGCTTGGACTAATAGGGTTACATTCTGGCGGAGATTTCAGTGTTTGGCGTTGCGTAGATTGTCTTATTCGGGTTGAAAAGGAGGGTTTACTTTTCTCACTGGGACCCTGTACATCGAGTGCGACAATACCAGTAGATAGCTTTGGTTACCACCTCTTGAGAAATTTTCCCATGCGATTGCTCTTATTCCGCTTTCCCGCAAAGACTACACATTCAGGCGAAGCCGTCGGTGACCAATAGAGAAGGAGCGAGAGGACCCTCTCTTGGCTCACATGAACATCGCGGTGAACGTTTAAAAGCGCGACCCTACAGAAGCGCCGCTGTGATGTTGAGGCTCAAAGGTACGACTTCAGCCTTCGGAGCGTTGATAACGAACGTTCTTCTTCTGCGGTGCTGACGGGCATGGTGGCCAGGATCTACAGCAAGCGGTAGATATTCGGGTACAAACCACTCGGGCAAAGGCAAGTTTCCTGTAGCGCAGAAACGGGCTGGATGGGGCCACTTCTCCACTTCTGTGCCCAGATGACAACTTCACCAGGAAGATCACTGAAAGAAACGAGCCCTCCGTAGAAGGTGACAATTTGATCAATGTCGATGTCTTTTTCTGCTTGGGCGGTGTTTTGTGGCACAAAAGCAAAAAGCAACTTAATGGTCCCCCTCTGACGTCGGAAGAGCTCCGAGTTGCGCGCGGAAATGATTGAGAAACAGAAGATATACGAACACCCTGAAATAATCCTCCACGGTACATGAGGAATGTTGCTCATTTGTCGTTGACGGGCGCGAGGTATCTCTATTTCCAGATTTACTTCTTCGCAGAGTTGTTGCGCCGTCAGATGAAGCGCTGGGAAGCCCGACTCCCTCTGCTGGACGACAGCAGCCTCGACATCATCGACGTGGGCGATTGCCTGCACCAAGTCTGCTGTCGGACACTGAAGCTGCCTTGTCAACTGAAGTGGCAGCGAAAGAAGTTTGTTGCAAATAACAATGGTCATAATGAATGATGACTTGAGGACACACGTCAGCATCTGGTGTGCCTTAGTGGCCGTTTTGTGTTTCCCTTCGTCTTGAAGGGTCTCGAGGCTGCGATGACTGCAGGAAAGAATTCGGCAAATGTTTGAATGGCTTCGTGCCGCTCCACCCATCGAGTTTCAAAGAACGCTTGCAGTCGTTCTTTTCTGCCCATAGAGTGCTTCTGTGCAAAAATTCATTTTAGCACAGATGTTCTGTGCGCAGACTTTTGAAAAAATGTCCACAACTCTCGTGCGGTTTTAATGGCATTGCGTATATCTGGCAGCGCACATGAGTCGCAGAGCGCAAGGTTAAGGCAGTGGCTGGAACAGTGAGTATACAGTGCCGCGAGATGCTTTTCCGGAATGACTGCCTGGACTTCATTCAAGTGTCCAGTCATGTTAGCGGCACCATTGTAGCCTCTCCCGCACAGGTACGTCGTGTCAACACCTCTTCCTCTGAGCACCCCCGTGAGCACAGACGCCAACGATCGGCCACTCAAGTTGTCGACCTCCACGAACTCCAAGAAGTCTTCTCTGAAGGAGCCGTCTTGAAGGTAACGGACGCACACTGACAGCTGCTCCTTGCCTGAGAAGAAAAATAGGCCACGATTAGAACGGCTCTGACGTCACTCCAGAGAATGCGGCGACTAGCGCCAGCGGCTGCGCGTGCGCCACCGTCTTCGGCACGGCGCACGCGCAGCCGCTTGTTTTCTGAATACCACTTGATGCGCATGTGCAGTGTCCACAGCCGGTGTGGACAAGGCGATCTTGTTCGTCAACAGCGCGCTAGTCACGCGCTCGTCTATACTGCATCTCCAACGTCGTGGATAGCGCTCTCAAAGGCTTATCCAGGCAAACGTTGATTAAGGGGGGGGATGCAACGATTTTAAGATTAAAATAATTTGCCTCTCCTCATTTTTACGTTGACTATCGTGTCCCGGAGAATAGAGAAAACATCTCCTTCATTCCAAAGTGTCGCGATTCCGCTGCATAATCGAAAAGCAAAGGTCGAGCTTTTCTCCCAGCTGCAGCGGCGAGTGGCAGCCGAAGGAACTACGGCGTAAATATTATGTGACCTCGGTCGGCTCTAAGCTGCAGCCCTAACGCCCGCTAATGTCAGCAGATAGAGGGAGAGGAAGCGTCTTCCGAGAGAGCACAGGGAAGCTACACGGCCCCCCGAATTACGTTTCTAGGAG
>JAZHYW010054852.1:0-27873 GCA_037355805.1 Ixodes ricinus
TACTTAAATCAAATTGTCCTGAAGCTAAAATACCAGAAGCTTTTCGCACGCAAACTGCCACCCTTCGCAGGTTCCACATTTTCTGCTACTAGTGCTGCATCTACCACTAAACAGCCGTTCGAATGCTCGCTGTTCCTCCTGTTTTCCTCTGTTGTCAGAGAGTCCAGCTGTAGGGAGTTTGGAGGCTAAGGAAGCTTTTGGGTACCTGCAGCAGTGTCCCTTTTAATTGGAAATGACAATTCAAACTAAACGGTGTATTTTCCGAATACTTAAGGCTGGAATAAAAAATGTCAGAAAAAAGTATAAACATTCCAAATTACGGTACTATTGATGTGCATATTTTGAGCAGTCCAATACGTATCATAGAGGCAACTGGGGGCGATTCGGCCGTTTCTGCTGCTACCATACAAACTAATTTCCAGTAATTGTGCATCTTCTAAGAAATATGCCTTTATACGTGTATAAACTATATATTTAATTCACGAAGAAGTAACGACGTCCCGAGAGGAAACCATAGTAGGGCACCACCAAAACATTTCGCCACCAATATTACTCAAGCCTCAAGGAGAATGCAGGGATTGGTGTTCAACGCGCCGCACTTGCTGGCCCCAGCAGTAGTAACTTTTCTAAAGCAAATGCCTAAACCAAATTGCATCTTGCACTCGAGTTCGTCAACGCTTTATTTTGGTTATTTACTTCAAATCTTTTATACGGGGAAGGCGTCCGTGTGTGGCGCATGGAACACCAATCCCTGCATTCTCCTTGACAGGGGTTTCCTTAGGAATCCAAATTAGCAACAAAAAAGGGGGGGGGGGGAGTTGCCTTCAGAAAAACAGGGGGGGGGAGGTACACCCCCTTGTCTTTTCTGAAGTCAACCCCATAATGTCACAAGGTACATCAGGATGTACACCCCCCCCCCCTCAGTGGCGGTCCCAGACATTGGTTTTAGGGGGGGGGGGGCGAAATTGCTGCTTAAATAACAAAATAAAAGAGACATCACACTTTTTTGTGAATAAAGATTTTTTTTTATTAGTCCCACTGTTTGCAAGTCGGAAATGCGCAACATGTAAACCTTTGCTTACAATATAGGCTGTAAAATAAAACAATATTGGCTGTAAAATAAAAAAAGTTATAAAAAGCGATCGATTTGGGGGGGGGCGGTCGCCCCCGCCCCCCCCCCCCTTAGGACCGCCACTGCCCCCCCTAGGGGGTATGTAGGGGAATCACTGCTCCTTGATGCTTGGGTAATTTAGCAATAGGTCTGTTACAGTGAGTGTTCAAAGAGGGAGTCAAATGAAACGTCCCGACGGGCCTGACGGGCCGAACGACCGGTAAAAGCGGGGGGAAGTCGAATAAAATGGAATATAAAACGGGCTAAAAAGACTGCGCTACGTCCCACGGTAGAGCAGTAGGCTCCCGCGCTGGGAGCAAACAATACTGTGCGGATCTGTCCTACTGCTCACCCGCCAGAAGGACACGCAAGGCAAGACATAAGAAAAACACATTTTGACTGGTTACCTGCCAGGCTTCCTGCAGAGCTGTCGTGCCCCACGAACGCGATCGTTCCAGACCTCGTGCTTGATCTCGCGGTCTTGTTTTGTTGTCCCGTGCCAGTGGCACGCTCCTGCCAGTCACTGCCGCGCGTCACTGCGCACCTTGTGGTCACTTGCCATATTCACTCGCCACAGTGTTTAGAAAGTATAGACCTATTACGCGCATTGTAGCCTTATTTATACTGTAAGGCAGTGTTGGGAAGTACTTTAAGTACATTGTACTTAAAGTACTACTTCAAGTAGGTTTAGGAAACTTGTACTTTACTTGAAGTACATTCTTTGAGTATGTACTTGTACTTTACTTAAAGTATTCTTTTCTGGTACTTGTGAAAGAAAGTACAATTCCCGACTTCAAAGTACATTCCCCAAATTTGGTTTTGTTAAATTTGTATCACGAAATTATGCTTTGTCACCTCCGAAGAAATACCGGGAGGGATATTCTACTATCACCACAAACGTGAGCAGACGGCTCATCGCTCCGTTTGTTCTGGGGGCGGCTTTTCCGCAGCTTTTTGAACTCTCGCTACTTCGCGGTCGGTCAGTGCAAGGGAGGAGATTTAAAATATTCGGAGAGCAAAATTAATCATAATGTAGCACCTGAGACTGTGGCGCGGAAAAATTAAGCTTTCAAGTCGAAGAGAAAGACAAGAGAGGAGAACCTCGCAATGTTTTGAGACATTTTCTTTTATCTCTTCCTTCGACTTGAAGGTTCCTTAGTTTTTTCACGCCCCAATTTCAGGTGTCACATTATGAATAATTATAAGCAGCTCGCTTGCACACTCACTGTTTCTTTTTTTTTTTTATTAAGGAGAGGACATTTTTCTATGAGGAGTGTCGTCTCCTACCGGGCTGACGTCATGCTCTCTCCTAATACATTTAACTCCCTTGTGTGCAACAATCCAGTGTAAGCGGCGCCAAATACAGAAGAGGGACTTCTGAATTTGGCTCGATTCCTGAAAATAACTACTCTGTGGCCACTTGACCTTATCAAATATTCGCCGCTGGTATTGATGCACCCCTGATTACCCCTGGGCAATTCATACCAGTTAAAATCACTGTATAGGGGAATGAAAGATTGTGTTAAAATACTTGTACTTTACTTTGAAAGTACATTGTATTTGCAGTACTTTACTTCAAGTACATTGCACCCAGTGTACTTACTACTTTACTTGAAGTACATCACGTCTCATTTACTTTGTACTTTACTTGAAGTACCTTTAAGATGTACTTTACCCAACACTGCTGTAAGGTCCTGCTCATATGTTACACAAGTATTATGTTCACAACTTCATAAATTACCAGCTACTAAAGCTCTTTCCTCTCCTTAGCACTTTTACGCAATGTTGTAATTTCTGAGAGCATCATAGCCCTAGTTGCTTTTCCGCCATAAAACGCCAATCTACTGCTACTACTTTACCTTATGTCTTTCGCTGACAACCAAGTTTGGTATTCAAATTTAAAGTTGTTTATGAAATGACAACTGCATTTTCGGGTTTATTTTGTCAACAGCCATGGGAAACCATCGTAGATTTTACGTTAGGGACGTAGATTACCAGCTGCGGATTGCGGGCGCGAGCTTCAATCCTCCCTCAAAGTGACGGCATGCATGAGGTCTCCTAAGCAACGCAAAACTCTTGCATGCTCTTGAGGGCGATCTACGAAAAGTCCCTATTAACGTGAAAAGTAAGCGGACTGGCACCGCTGAACCATGCCACAAGATAGCGAAGCAATAATTAATCCTGTCCTCCGCACAGCTGACGATTCGTGCTTCTGGCTTTTTTTCTTGAAACGAATAATAAAACATTTTGGGCCTACCAGAAAACGAATAATAAAACATTTTGGGAGACGCATATTTGCTTTTCCGTTTAATACGATGCTGTGGCATTTGAATGCACAAGAATAACTGGTGCCCAGCCCTTTTGCCTTCCGTACATTACTTTACGAGGCGCGAGGCCAGCTCGACAAGTGCACCAGCCTCTCGCGTCGTCTGCTCCGCGTACGCCAGCTAGTATGAGCGCGCCCCGCCAGAGGGAGGAGTGGGGGTAGGGAGCCTGTATTACAGAGAGGGTTCAACTGCTTCACCGGGTTTATGGGCCGCGTATGCAACACGAGCTGCAACGAGGTTTACCATTTTGTTAAAACACCTGAGACTGGGTGCGAAAATTTTGAAACAAGCACAAGTAGAAGAAACAGGGAAGTCAGTCAGACGACGTCTCAAACTCAGCTAATATATGTTTATTCAGTAAACAACTTATTAGCTGAGTTTGAGAAGTCGTCTGACTCTTCTACTTTTGGTTGTTTCCAGATTTGCCCACACAGTCTCGGGTGTTTTAACAAAATGGTAAACTAGGATAGATAACTAGGCAAGTTTGTAAGAGTTCATGTTGAAAAAACAGCGCGACTGGGACAAAAGCGCTGTCTTGTGTTCTCTTCGTCTTTTTGTCCTTGTCCCAGTTTAATCCCCACCCCTGCCCGTTTCAATCTGCATGAGCAACGTACCGGCGTGCGGTCGTGTATCACTACTGCGTGGTGCACGTTAAAGACCCCAGGGTTAGCGGTTGTACCGTACTGGCTGAATCGCTCACCTACAGCTGAGACACCAGACGTCCACTGAGGCAGGCTATCTTCCGGTATAAACATACACACAACAATTTGCTTGCTTGTCCCAGTCGCGCTGTTTTTTTCAACATTGTACACTCGCTGTGTTTCGCAAGGAGGTGCCGAAAGCGTAGATCCTCTGGAAAGTCTCCGCCATTCCGCCCGCTTTCGTGCTCGCCACGCGAAAACTCAGGGCATGCGCACTTGCGACCAACCTCCGCAGGACATGGTTGATGGACCCTCTCTACAATCTAGGCTCTCTACGATCGAAACACGATGGACGCGCCACATGTCAGCGACCGATGGAACTAAGCGCAGCATAGTGCCACTGAGCGCCACTTCCGGCAAAGCGGACGACCCGCGCTCCATATCCGGAAACAGATTTCAAACTTCATTTACGGTTAGCGTCTGCGATTTTTTTGTGACGTGCCGCTCGCGCCTCGGTTCGTTTTCGCTTTTTTTTCGCGGCGTTCTGGTTGTTTCGCGTGTGCGGGATGCGGTCCCCCGACGCACGCTAGGACAGCGGCCGGCTCGACCAAGTGACCGCTTCCGAACAACGCCGGAAAAGGAAACGATCGAGAAATAAATTGGTGCTGCCAAAGCCGTCGGCTTAGGCCTAGCGACCCCGTCGCCGCGGTCGAGATGGGCTGTGCCGTGAGTACCGCCGCCGACAAGGAGGCCGCGGAGAGGTCCAAGAAGATCGACAGGGACCTTCGCGCCGATGGCGAGCGACAGGCCAGGGAGGTCAAGCTCCTACTGCTCGGTGAGTGCCGACTGGCGTGCCGTACTGGGGTCGGCGGTGCCCGTCGGTTCGACGACCTGTCATGCTCCCGTTTTTGCCTTCCTCGGCCGTTCGGCAGCTTCGGCTTCGAGCTGCGCGGGCGGCAACAGTGAGCCGCACGTTCCTGTCGACCGGGGATGTCGGTTCAAAGTTTACGGAGCCAACAACCGGCTTAATTTCGCAGTTATCGGAGCGGACGCTAACCCTAATCAACCACTCCCTCTCAACCGGGCGGTGGCAAGACCGTCGCCGGCAACCTGTTGGAAGCGCTAAAAGGGTATCAGCGGCGGGACGATCCTTCGGTCCGATGATTTGCGGTTTTGGAAGCGTCTGTGCAGAACGGTACGTCGCCGACGGAGCGGCGGATAAGCGCTGTTTATTCGACTGTTGCTAACGAACGGAAGCCGGCAGGATAGGACGCTTCGAAGCCGAAACTTCTGCAAGTGTTTCGAAGCCCGTGTTGCGTCCCGTCGCTTGCCTCTGCGAAAGGAGCGTAGAAAAACGAAGAAAGCAAACAAAAGTGACATCCGCTGTTCGGAGAACCGGAGGCCGTGATCTTGGGATTCTTCTGACGCTCCCCCGCGAGCACCGGCACGCCGATTGAATCTCGTGCCGTTGGTAGCGGGGGAGCGGGTCGGCCTGCCGGGGATGCTCAGCCGCGCGTGAACACCTCCAGTGGGGCCGCACCGTCGCTACATCTCTCGCTTGGGCACGCCGGGGCTCGCCGACGGCAGACCCAGCTCTTGAGCTGGGGCCGGGCAGCAGGTGGGCCATTCTTCGCCTCTTCCAGTGCGATGTTTTGATGCGCTGGCACGTGGGATGGCAAGAGAGATCGTAACTCTTACAAAAGTACACAAGCTTGAAACAAGCAAATTCACCAGAAGATACGGGGTGGCGCGAAAACCTTGGGTGGGGTTTGCATACAGGCGGCTGCTTTGTCTGCGGGGGAGGAGAAAACACTCCGGCGGGCAGGCACGTAATGGGTCAGCACCAAAGTGGCTGCGAATTACCCCCTATAGAGTAAAATATGGTGGAAGAGTCTAAATATTGTAAATGTAGCCTTTTAAGCATGTAGTGTGGCTTGTATGCCTGTAAGGTAGCTTGTAAACATGATGTTAAGAAAATGTCTATTGATGCGATAAATAAAAAGGCAAAATATTCTGCTCTTCTTTATAAGTGTTTCATATACACACTAACTGCACTCTGTTGCGTCACGCCACGGGAGTGGCGCTTCGGGCACATTTCTGGTTGGGGCGTGTGGGCGTAAGCCGCCGTGTAGGCAAGGGCATTGCTGTGTTGTTTTGGAAGAAACTTGACTGAAACCTGCCTTCTCGTAGAAATGTAGCGACTGGAGCTGCATCAAAAGAGCCAGGAAAGGTGTCAAGATAGTTCTCCCGAGTTTTCTGCCTACCCGATTTGTCCGAGAACGTGATAGGTGCCGTGAAAAGGCAAAACCAGACACCGTCAGGCCACATTTGCTTTAGCGAAAAGCACTCAGAGTTGAATTCATGAAGATCTGTGATTGTCAGATTTATCTTTTTTTGTTTTAATATAGACTTTTTATACAGGGTGTTTCACTGAAAGGTGGATCAAATTCGATATTGCCAAACTACGCCACACCACAAAAAAGGCTTGTCGTCGTTTTGTACCTCGGCCAGGGCCTATTTGGGAAAATTATTAAAGTCCGAGATAATTATATTGTTAATTATTTTTGCGCAATTAACTTTTTAATATTGTGTTTAAGGGCATGGTTTCAATTAGAAAATTGCTCAGTATCATCAGAAAACACTAAATCAACAAATTGCAGAACGATAGAAGGCACGCGAAGCATCTCACGGTTTTCTGAAAACCGCACAAATTCGACGTGGTTTTTGAAGCTTCGGCTTGTTATCGGAGCCGCATCCTCAGCCCCGGCGGCATCAGCGCTCCGTGGAGAGCCAGTGTACCAGCCTCTGCTGCGTCGCGCGATGACAGCGCAGCAGAGGTTGGATGCACTATCTCTCCACGGGGCGCGGTGCTGCCGGGGGCCGAGATGCGCTCTGATAGCAAACCGAAACTTAAAACCCGTCGAATTTGTGCGGTTTTTCAGAAAGCCGCAAAATGCTGCGCGTGCCTTCTATCATAGTGCAGTTTGTTGATTTAGTGGTTTTTGATGACGCTGAGCAATTTTCTAATTGAAACTATGCCCTTAAACACAATATTAAAAAAGTTAGTTACGCAAAAATAATTAACAATTTAATTATCTCGGACTTTAATAATTTTCCTAAATGGGGCCCTGGCCCAGGACCAAAAAGACACAAGCCTTTTTTGTTGCGACTGCGTAGTTTTCGCAATATCGAATTTGTCCACCTTTCGTGAAACACCCTGTATAAGAGCACCATCTGTAGCACAAAAAGGCGACTAGCCCCCGACGCCATTTTGAAGCATACCGCGTCACGCGTGCAAGTCTGCGCACATTTCACTGTTCCAAAACTATTCACGATACATTCACATTTTGTCATGTAAAGTCAGATGGAGAGTGGTTTGGTTGCCGCAATTAGTGAATATACTGTATTTGTCTTGTTCTGCCATGATGTCCAGACTAAAAGTTAGCCACGATCGGGCTGGCGACTGCCCGTTCGACGTGGCAAGGTTGCGTGACGCGAAGATTTACAAGTGTGCACGATACACTACAGATAGAGTTACATTTGCTGATCGGTTCAGGATACAGCTTTATTAGTGTGGGAAGTTGCATTGGTACACGTGCAAGATATGTAAAACTATGGTCCTTGTCTTTGTCTGGCATATTTAATTAGCCGAATAATTACAGCATTCTGACTGCTAAGTACAATTCAAAGCGGTGTTATCACAATAATTTATTAGTTAATGCGTGTTCCAATTGTTTTCCAAGGATTGGTCATTTTAGAAAACATTCGGCAAGGCACGGGACAATTATTTGGCTATGAATATGACAGATTCAACAATATATATTAGAATTAATTTCGTGCACCAGATTTTAAGGTACGTACTTTACCAGATATTAAGGTAGGTACTTTATTTGGCATCACAAAAACACAGACACTGCGGGTAAAAACGACGCTTACACTAGAATGTCTTGATTATTTGTGTGTGTGCGAAGTGTTCAGTGGCAGAACTTAAAAACAGCCCGGTGAGGATTGTGATATAGTCAAATTTTTCTTTTACACGTTCGGTGCATTTTCACGCTCGGACAGTCTGACTGTTCAAAAACTGTCGTCCGCTTGTTCGATGGACAACGGCCCGTAGACCACACATTCGTGCGGTAATACCAAGAAAAAAATAAGTCAATTTTTGTTTCTATAGTTCCAAGTTTAGCTACTTTTAAAAAATTTTAACTCCAAACAAAACTACTCCCCATGGTCACTGATCACGAGATTGCTCGTGCGGAGATGTGCTCCGATAAGAAACAAACCCAGAAACGCAACCAAATTGAGCATCTTTTCAAAATGCCATAAAATGCTGTACATTTCTTATATCATTGTAATGTTGGTGTATTTAGTAGCTTTCTATGATGTCCAGCAAGATTCTAATCGAAACCGTTAATTATTTCGAAATCGAAATAATTATCAATTTAATTATTTAAAATTAGTTATTACCCAATTACACTGAAAGCTAATCATTTTCTTTCATGGGCCCTGTGACACAGACCACTACAGCATCAACCTTTTTTTCTGTGCGATGCATAGTTTTCACAGGAGTAACTTAGCCAGCGTTTCCAGAAACACCCTGTATATCTTACACCATGGTGTGGGGCTCACAATCTGAATATTGGGGTATAATACGGAACTTAATTTTCATGGTGGGCTGCCAAGAGAAATGCTATCGCCTTTAAAATTCACGGGTGTGGGTAGTGTGTGCGGAAGCAGCTGCAGCCGGTTCTTTGTTCAAGGACGTAGCACTTTCCAGGACCCGGCACTGCGTATGCAACGTTTTTTCAAGTTATTTCAGCAGTGTGTTGCAGTGGATGATTAGTAAATTTAAGACAGCGAGCTTATTATTGTACTATTTCTTTATTTTCCCAACTATGCTTATGAAAGAGCGGTTGAGTGTGGAAGTATGATGCATCAATGTCTATTCCCACTGACAACTTCAACTCCGGTTATGATAGTGATTTTAGAGTCAAGCTCGTGTCAATATGACTAATAGTGAAAGAATCCTGGGAACCAATATGTTCACATTTGGTGCGATCTGTAAACAAATCTCAGGAATAGCATTCATTAAAATGGAATTAAAAAATTTCCGACCTTTAAAAGGAGACAACACATATCCAGTCACTTCCTATACACTGGTACAATGTTATTTCTTTTCTTTGCTGTGCGACGTATTTCAAGTGCCCTTGAGGATTCCGGTGAACTCAGCTTCCTACTTTTTTATTTGTTTGCTCTTTTGTCACATTTTATTATCTTTTTTACAAATGGCCGCTAAATGCTGAACTTAATATTCTGCAATTTCAGACTATTTTTTTAATACAATTTAGGGAACACTTTTTTGTTTCTTTTTTTTTTTTTTACTATACAAGATTTAGGTTTGATAGAAAACCAAGAGGAGTATTTTGAGCCTGCACGTAGCCACCCTGGAACCGTAAAGATTATTACTTCAGGAGGAAGAGGGGCAAAGGGACAGGTTGTCTCGCCTTGGGGCACGGCAATGCAAGACGCCCACATTATCAGGATCATGTAGAGACTTGGAAATGTGGACTTGCACCCAGTGCACAATCGTCCTGGGAAATGATAGCGCACCTTGCTGTTTCAACTATCTCTGGCGGCAAATGGCAAGGTGCAAGCAATCTTGAGGGCCATGAAATTGGCAGTATTGTGGCTTCGAGGAAAAGATGCGGGAGGCAAAAAGAAATCTACCCACTGCTGGCATTTTTTAATTTTTTTATATAAGGTTTTTTTTTGTGTGTGTGTGTAAGTAGAAGTTCACAAACTTAAGGAATTATGGTAAGGCACCATACGTTGAGTTTGCAAACACAGCTTTACTGGAGTAAAGCTGTTTTAAGTGAAGATCTTCTCCTTAAGCGCAAAGTATTCTGGGTTTTTATATGAGGGCATATGTAGTCAGGTTGTCTGGAGTTACTGGATGATGTCATTTGCATTTTTATTTGGGTAATGTCGCCTTTGTTACCTCTGGCTGATGTTTGATCTTCCTGAAATGAACAGTTAATTTAAAGAACTAAAAACATTTTGAAGTCACAATGTGTGCAACATGGCAGTATAATTAGCCAACACCAGAGCTAACAGACTCTAGAGTTGGGAGTGTGTGAATGACTGCTTGAGCTCTGACTTTGTCAACTTCGGCTGGGGTCTCCCTGCACAGTAAACAGGTTGCTTTCTTGCACAACTTGCTGAAGTAAATTGTTGTCTCAAATATTTTTTGGGGACTGTCATTTTGTTGGAAGGAACATTGTGGCACTTCTTATCGACTGCAGCTGTCTGGCTTTATCCACAAAACACGTTGCTAATGGCTATTGGCAAGTGGAGGCACAGATTGGCTGCCAGGCTTTACCCACAAAACATGTTTAAATGGCTATTGGCAAGTGCAGGCACAGATTGGCTGCCAGGCTTTATCCACAAAACACGTTGCTAATGGCTATTGGCAAGTGCAGGCACAGATTGGCTGTCATCTAGGTCGTCTTCGCTGCTGAGGTTAGATGCATCTCTCAAAGCATCTGTATAAGGTACAACGTAGTCGAGATCTCCATCGTCGCTTTTGTCTTGTGGAGGTAGGCGGGTTCTCAGCTACTGGGCACCGTAGAAGCTTACACTGTCCATGATCTCTCAACAAGACATGTGCAAGAGTCCCAAATTAATTTATTTTTTGGCAGGAGTCGACGTCGCTCACCACATGGCCCTAATGCCGAATGAAGTGAATTCGTGAAAAACTAGTAAAGCATGACATGGTCAATATAACGGGGGTTTTCTGAATAAGTGTATTAATATGCGTGTTCTAATCTGTGTTCATAAAGAATAGAAACTACAATACAATTGAACTTACCTTGCTTGCTTGTAAAGATCTGCAAATTAATCGCTGCACGTGCTTGACATCATACAACCTTTAGATATGGTCAACTGCTGCCTGCCTGATATTCTCTCCTAAATGGTGCTAGCTGTCCGAAAAGCATTGGACCATCTGTCACGGCAGCCAACGTCAGTGTCCGTAAAGATCTTACTGCTCCACAGGAATGGCATATTTGGAATGTTGCAAATTCTCGACACATGGCGTAAACGGGTTCAAAGACCCTTTCTGTGAAGATGATCTCTGAAGAGGAGCGTGAGCTTGCAATGGGGGGGAGGAGGAGGAGGAGGAGGAGGAGGAGGAGGCGGAGCAGTTGACTTCTCGTCTGTCTCGGGGATTCTTTAGAGTTCTCAAGCAATGGATTCTTTTGTTGCACTATTTATGTGAAGTGAGACTCACATGCTAATAAAGGGGGGGGGGGGTTTAGAATCTGGAAAGCATGCATGTAGAGTTAGAGGCCTTCACAGAAGTGGAAAACCCAGTGTACTGCGCCTTCAAGCAGCTTAAAATTGAGGCACTGGGCATTGCAGCAGACTCGTGGAAACATCAACATTTTTGGTTGCTTCTCGAAGCAACAGAGCATGCAAAAGGCCATAAAAATATATTATCTCTAAGTTGATGAAAATGTAGAGGTAATTATACAGACTCCTAAGCTAACCTTTAGTGGTAGATACCTTCAAAGGCTACTTTAAAAGATAAAGAAACCAAACAGGTTTCAAAGCGGTTGATCACTTTTTTAGGACTTTAGTTGGAGTATTTCTATTTGATTACATAGTTCCAACCAAACAGACAGATTTGTCATACATGTTTATTCTCCAGTATTTTGAAGACATGTCCTAAAACCTGGTATGCTGTTGACGGGTCCCATATGTGTAGCTGGCCTACGGTTCCTCAGGTGGCAGGCTCGAATCTCAGCCAAGGTGCAGAGAAGGCCGAGATTGTGTTCCCCATCAAGAGGTCCCCAGGTGGTTCAAATTAATCATCGGCCCTTTGCTGGGTGTGCCAGGTGTCCTTCGTTGGTTTCGCACGAAAACGTGCAAATTTGACTCTTCTCGTTAAGGGCACAGAGTAAGCCCTATACTTCCCATGCATTTTAGGCCATGTTGAGGAACATTTTTCTTGGCAACTAATAGGGGTATCCCCGTAATATATATGTCATTTTGTTCCAAATTTTGTGCTCTTTCCACTGAACTATAATTATTAATACCAGATTAAAATTTTGTTTTAGATGAATTTTTTCTTTTAGCACTGAAATACTGGCTCTCCTTGTGTATTTGTATATACACATATTTATTATTTATATACAAAATACTTTATTTATTACAATCACATACACATATTTATTATTTATATACAAAATTTGTAACATAAGAACTGTTAAGTTGAGGTTCTTAATTCTAGTTCAGTACTTGTCAACTCCAATGTAGGTGGCAGGGAAAAAAATCAACACTCTATCCTGTAAGGTTTAGGAAATAATGGTACCTATGTAATAAAAAACATTGTTTTGAGATAATCGAGTTTAAAGTAAAAAGACAGGTGAATAACAATTGTTTATTGGCACCAACATCATCAGTTTTTTTATTCAATAGCCACCAGCTTGGTAGTCACTGTCATAGTCATTTTTCCACTTTTCGGCCTGTCGCCTTGCTTGCCGGGCCTCTTTTGTGAGCTGTCGTGCTGCTCGGTCCGCAAAGTACATTCTAGTGCGGTCAACTTCCATCAGCCACTTGATGGTGTTGCACCCAGGGTTCAGTCCACAGGACTTCAAACGCTGGCTCGTGTGCTGCTACCATCATTGAATGTAATAACAGCATCAAATGTTGCCATCCTTAGAGTTTGTAGCCCAACGAAGACATTCTTTGGCGCCCGTTCCCAAACAACATGGTTAAATGACTCATTCACGTTTTGGGTTCGCCCGTGTAGGCATTTCTCCAGGAGCTCAGCCTGCGAAAGCTGCCGATACACGGGTTTGATTGCCTCCAGGACAGGTGCGGGCAAGTTCTCCTTGTGGACGAATGGCTTGCCCTCTGACGGACTTTGTTGAAGGCACACCAGGTATCGGGGCCCTTTGGGCAAAGTCCATGGCATGGGTCGTTGTCCGTGGACGATAAGTGGAAGTAGGTTGCCCAAACGGCCTTTCGCATTTCTTCTAGGTTTCCTACGTTCCTTCTGATGGCCAGCCCAAAGTATGTTTGCAGTTTGTCTATCACTGCATCAGTCAGTCGTCCTCGGCCAGAAGGCCCTTTCCATCAGACAGCTTTCCTGCTTTGTTTTCTTTTTTAGCCTTCGTAATCTCGTGCCCATCCTTTTCTGGACATGCCCTATGCACTCCAGCTTCGAGATTTCAACTGAATCACCATACGGCTTTTTTGCCTTCACAGCCAAAAGGCCTTACTGTCACCGTCCCCAAGATACTTGACGTATCGCACGCCACTGGAGTTCCTCACTCCTGCAGAAAATGTTCAGAGCTCCTGTGACTTCCATTCCACCACTGGTGCCTTGGTAGTTGCCTTGGCACATCTCTTTGTGCCGAGGGTCACTGGATGCATCCTTTGTTGCCGCATGCGGCAACAAAGGATGCATCCAGTGACCCTCGGCACAAAGAGATGTGCCAAGGCAACTACCAAGGCACCAGTGGTGGAATGGAAGTCACAGGAGCTCTGAACATTTTCTGCAGGAGTGAGGAACTCCATGGCGTGCGATACGTCAAGTATCTTGGGGACGGTGACAGTAAGGCCTTTTTGGCTGTGAAGGCAAAAAGCCGTATGAGTGATTCAGTTGAAATCTCGAAGCTGGAGTGCATAGGGCATGTCCAGAAAAGGATGGGCACGAGATTACGAAGGCTAAAAAAAGAAAACAAAGCAGGAAAGCTGTCTGATGGAAAGGGCCTTTCTGGCCGAGGACGACTGACTGATGCAGTGATAGACAAACTGCAAACATACTTTGGGCTGGCCATCAGAAGGAACGTAGGAAACCTAGAAGAAATGCGAAAGGCCGTTTGGGCAACCTACTTCCACTTATCGTCCACGGACAACGACCCATGCCATGGACTTTGCCCAAAGGGCCCCGATACCTGGTGTGCCTTCAACAAAAGTCCGTCAGAGGGCAAGCCATTCGTCCACAAGGAGAACTTGCCCGCACCTGTCCTGGAGGCAATCAAACCCGTGTATCGGCAGCTTTCGCAGGCTGAGCTCCTGGAGAAATGCCTACACGGGCGAACCCAAAACGCGAATGAGTCATTTAACCATGTTGTTTGGGAACGGGCGCCAAAGAATGTCTTCGTTGGGCTACAAACTCTAAGGATGGCAACATTTGATGCTGTTATTACATTCAATGATGGTAGCAGCACACGAGCCAGCGTTTGAAGTCCTGTGGACTGAACCCTGGGTGCAACACCATCAAGTGGCTGATGGAAGTTGACCGCACTAGAATGTACTTTAGGACCGAGCAGCACGACAGCTCACAAAAGAGGCCCGGCAAGCAAGGCGACAGGCCGAAAAGTGGAAAAATGACTATGACAGTGACTACCAAGCTGGTGGCTATTGAATAAAAAAAAACTGATGATGTTGGTGCCAATAAACAATTGTTATTCACCTGTCTTTTTACTTTAAACTCGATTATCTCAAAACAATGTTTTTTATTACATAGGTACCATTATTTCCTAAACCTTACAGGATAGAGTGTTGATTTTTTTCCCTGCCACCTACATTGGAGTTGACAAGTACTGAACTAGAATTAAGAACCTCAACTTAACAGTTCTTATGTTACAAATTTTGTATATAAATAATAAATATGTGTATGTGATTGTAATAAATAAAGTATTTTGTATATAAATAATAAATATGTGTATATACAAATACACAAGGAGAGCCAGTATTTCAGTGCTAAAAGAAAAAAATTCATCTAAAACAAAATTTTAATCTGGTATTAATAATTATAGTTCAGTGGAAAGAGCACAAAATTTGGAACAAAATGACATATATATGCGGGGATACCCCTATTAGTTGCCAAGAAAAATGTTCCTCAACATGGCCTAAAATGCATGGGAAGTATAGGGCTTACTCTGTGCCCTTAACGAGAAGAGTCAAATTTGCACGTTTTGCGTGCGAAACCAACGAAGGACACCTGGCACACCCAGCAAAGGGCCGATGATTAATTTGAACCACCTGGGGACCTCTTGATGGGGAACACAATCTCGGCCTTCTCTGCACCTTGGCTGAGATTCGAGCCTGCCACCTGAGGAACCGTAGGCCAGCTACACATATGGGACCCGTCAACAGCATACCAGGTTTTAGGACATGTCTTCAAAATACTGGAGAATAAACATGTATGACAAATCTGTCTGTTTGGTTGGAACTATGTAATCAAATAGAAATACTCCAACTAAAGTCCTAAAAAAGTGATCAACCGCTTTGAAACCTGTTTGGTTTCTTTATCTTTTAAAGTAGCCTTTGAAGGTATCTACCACTAAAGGTTAGCTTAGGAGTCTGTATAATTACCTCTACATTTTCATCAACTTAGAGATAATATATTTTTATGGCCTTTTGCATGCTCTGTTGCTTCGAGAAGCAACCAAAAATGTTGATGTTTCCACGAGTCTGCTGCAATGCCCAGTGCCTCAATTTTAAGCTGCTTGAAGGCGCAGTACACTGGGTTTTCCACTTCTGTGAAGGCCTCTAACTCTACATGCATGCTTTCCAGATTCTAAACCCCCCCCCCCTTTTATTAGCATGTGAGTCTCACTTCACATAAATAGTGCAACAAAAGAATCCATTGCTTGAGAACTCTAAAGAATCCCCGAGACAGACGAGAAGTCAACTGCTCCGCTCCTCCTCCTCCTCCTCCTCCTCCTCCTCCTCCTCCCCCCCATTGCAAGCTCACGCTCCTCTTCAGAGATCATCTTCACAGAAAGGGTCTTTGAACCCGTTTACGCCATGTGTCGAGAATTTGCAACATTCCAAATATGCCATTCCTGTGGAGCAGTAAGATCTTTACGGACACTGACGTTGGCTGCCGTGACAGATGGTCCAATGCTTTTCGGACAGCTAGCACCATTTAGGAGAGAATATCAGGCAGGCAGCAGTTGACCATATCTAAAGGTTGTATGATGTCAAGCACGTGCAGCGATTAATTTGCAGATCTTTACAAGCAAGCAAGGTAAGTTCAATTGTATTGTAGTTTCTATTCTTTATGAACACAGATTAGAACACGCATATTAATACACTTATTCAGAAAACCCCCGTTATATTGACCATGTCATGCTTTACTAGTTTTTCACGAATTCACTTCATTCGGCATTAGGGCCATGTGGTGAGCGACGTCGACTCCTGCCAAAAAAATAAATTAATTTGGGACTCTTGCACATGTCTTGTTGAGAGATCATGGACAGTGTAAGCTTCTACGGTGCCCAGTAGCTGAGAACCCGCCTACCTCCACAAGACAAAAGCGACGATGGAGATCTCGACTACGTTGTACCTTATACAGATGCTTTGAGAGATGCATCTAACCTCAGCAGCGAAGACGACCTAGATGACAGCCAATCTGTGCCTGCACTTGCCAATAGCCATTAGCAACGTGTTTTGTGGATAAAGCCTGGCAGCCAATCTGTGCCTGCACTTGCCAATAGCCATTTAAACATGTTTTGTGGGTAAAGCCTGGCAGCCAATCTGTGCCTCCACTTGCCAATAGCCATTAGCAACGTGTTTTGTGGATAAAGCCAGACAGCTGCAGTCGATAAGAAGTGCCACAATGTTCCTTCCAACAAAATGACAGTCCCCAAAAAATATTTGAGACAACAATTTACTTCAGCAAGTTGTGCAAGAAAGCAACCTGTTTACTGTGCAGGGAGACCCCAGCCGAAGTTGACAAAGTCAGAGCTCAAGCAGTCATTCACACACTCCCAACTCTAGAGTCTGTTAGCTCTGGTGTTGGCTAATTATACTGTCCATGTTGCACACATTGTGACTTCAAAATGTTTTTAGTTCTTTAAATTAACTGTTCATTTCAGGAAGATCAAACATCAGCCAGAGGTAACAAAGGCGACATTACCCAAATAAAAATGCAAATGACATCATCCAGTTACTCCAGACAACCTGACTACATATGCCCTCATATAAAAACCCAGAATACTTTGCGCTTACGGAGAAGATCTTCACTTAAAACATCTTTACTCCAGTAAAGCTGCGTTTGCAAACTCAACGTATGGTGCCTTACCATAATTCCTTAAGTTTGTGAACTTCTACTTACACACACACACAAAAAAAAACCTTATATAAAAAATTAAAAAATGCCAGCAGTGGGTAGATTTCTTTTTGCCTCCCGCATCTTTTCCTCGAAGCCACAATACTGCCAATTTCATGGCACTCAAGATTGCTTGCACCTTGCCATTTGCCGCCAGAGATAGTTGAAACAGCAAGGCGCGCTATCATTTCCCAGGACGATTGTGCACTGGGTGCAAGTCCACATTTCCAAGTCTCTACATGATCCTGATAATGTGGGCGTCTTGCATTGCCGTGCCCCAAGGCGAGACAACCTGTCCCTTTGCCCCTCTTCCTCCTGAAGTAATAATCTTTACGGTTCCAGGGTGGCTACGTGCAGGCTCAAAATACTCCTCTTGGTTTTCTATCAAACCTAAATCTTGTATAGTAAAAAAAAAAAAGAAACAAAAAAGTGTTCCCTAAATTGTATTAAAAAAATAGTCTGAAATCGCAGAATATTAAGTTCAGTATTTAGCGGCCATTTGTAAAAAGATAATAAAATGTGACAAAAGAGCAAACAAATAAAAAAGTAGGAAGCTGAGTTCACCGGAATCCTCAAGGGCACTTGAAATACGTCGCACAGCAAAGAAAAGAAATAACATTGTACCAGTGTATAGGAAGTGACTGGATATGTGTTGTCTCCTTTTAAAGGTCGGAAATTTTTAATTCCATTTTAATGAATGCTATTCCTGAGATTTGTTTACAGATCGCACCAAATGTGAACATATTGGTTCCCAGGATTCTTTCACTATTAGTCATATTGACACGAGCTTGACTCTAAAATCACTATCATAACCGGAGTTGAAGTTGTCAGTGGGAATAGACATAAAACTGGCAAAATGGCAAGTAAGCGATGATCATCTCCACACTCAACCGCTCTTTCATAAGCATAGTTGGGAAAATAAAGAAATAGTACAATAATAAGCTCGCTGTCTTAAATTTACTAATCATCCACTGCAACACACTGCTGAAACTAACTTGAAAAAACGTTGCATACGCAGTGCCGGGTCCTGGAAAGTGCTACGTCCTTGAACAAAGAACCGGCTGCAGCTGCTTCCGCACACACTACCCACACCCGTGAATTTTAAAGGCGATAGCATTTCTCTTGGCAGCCCACCATGATAAATTAAGTTCCGTATTATACCCCAATATTCAGATTGTGAGCCCCACACCATGGTGTAAGATATACAGGGTGTTTCTGGAAACGCTGGCTAAGTTACTCCTGTGAAAACTATGCATCGCACAGAAAAAAAGGTTGATGCTGTAGTGGTCTGTGTCACAGGGCCCATGAAAGAAAATGATTAGCTTTCAGTGTAATTGGGTAATAACTAATTTTAAATAATTAAATTGATAATTATTTCGATTTCGAAATAATTAACGGTTTCGATTAGAATCTTGCTGGACATCATAGAAAGCTACTAAATACACCAACATTACAATGATATAAGAAATGTACAGCATTTTATGGCATTTTGAAAAGATGCTCAATTTGGTTGCGTTTCTGGGTTTGTTTCTTATCGGAGCACATCTCCGCACGAGCAATCTCGTGATCAGTGACCATGGGGAGTAGTTTTGTTTGGAGTTAAAATTTTTTAAAGTAGCTAAACTTGGAACTATAGAAACAAAATTGACTTATTTTTTTCTTGGTATTACCGCACGAATGTGTGGTCTACGGGCCGTTGTCCATCGAACAAGCGGACGACAGTTTTTGAACAGTCAGACTGTCCGAGCGTGAAAATGCACCGAACGTGTAAAAGAAAAATTTGACTATATCACAATCCTCACCGGGCTGTTTTTAAGTTCTGCCACTGAACACTTCCACACACACAAATAATCAAGACATTCTAGTGTAAGCGTCGTTTTTACCCGCAGTGTCTGTGTTTTTGTGATGCCAAATAAAGTACCTACCTTAATATCTGGTAAAGTACGTACCTTAAAATCTGGTGCACGAAATTAATTCTAATATATATTGTTGAATCTGTCATATTCATAGCCAAATAATTGTCCCGTGCCTTGCCGAATGTTTTCTAAAATGACCAATCCTTGGAAAACAATTGGAACACGCATTAACTAATAAATTATTGTGATAACACCGCTTTGAATTGTACTTAGCAGTCAGAATGCTGTAATTATTCGGCTAATTAAATATGCCAGACAAAGACAAGGACCATAGTTTTACATATCTTGCACGTGTACCAATGCAACTTCCCACACTAATAAAGCTGTATCCTGAACCGATCAGCAAATGTAACTCTTATCTGTAGTGTATCGTGCACACTTGTAAATCTTCGCGTCACGCAACCTTGCCACGTCGAACGGGCAGTCGCCAGCCCGATCGTGGCTAACTTTAGTCTGGACATCATGGCAGAACAAGACAAATACAGTATATTCACTAATTGCGGCAACCAAACCACTCTCCATCTGACTTTACATGACAAAATGTGAATGCATCGTGAATAGTTTTGGAACAGTGAAATGTGCGCAGACTTGCACGCGTGACGCGGTATGCTTCAAAATGGCGTCGGGGGCTAGTCGCCTTTTTGTGCTACAGATGGTGCTCTTATACAGGGTGTTTCACGAAAGGTGGACAAATTCGATATTGCGAAAACTACGCAGTCGCAACAAAAAAGGCTTGTGTCTTTTTGGTCCTGGGCCAGGGCCCCATTTAGGAAAATTATTAAAGTCCGAGATAATTAAATTGTTAATTATTTTTGCGTAACTAACTTTTTTAATATTGTGTTTAAGGGCATAGTTTCAATTAGAAAATTGCTCAGCGTCATCAAAAACCACTAAATCAACAAACTGCACTATGATAGAAGGCACGCGCAGCATTTTGCGGCTTTCTGAAAAAGCCGCGACAAATTCGACGGGTTTTAAGTTTCGGTTTTGCTATCAGAGCGCATCTCGGCCCACGGCAGCACCGCGCCCCGTGGAGAGATAGTGCATCCAACCTCTGCTGCGCTGTCATCGCGCGACGCAGCAGAGGCTGGTACACTAGCTCTCCACGGGGCGCTGATGCCGCCGGGGCTGAGATGCGGCTCCGATAACAAACCGAAACTTCAAAACCACGTCGAATTTGTGCGGTTTTTCAGAAAACCGTGAGATGCTTCGCGTGCCTTCTATCGTTCTGCAATTTGTTGATTTAGTGTTTTCTGATGATACTGAGCAATTTTCTAATTGAAACCATGCCCTTAAACACAATATTAAAAAAGTTAATTGCGCAAAAATAATTAACAATATAATTATCTCGGACTTTAATAATTTTCCCAAATAGGCCCCTGGCCGAGGTATAAAGCGACGACAAGCCTTTTTTTTGGTGTAACGTAGTTTGGCAATGATCGAATTTGTCCACCTTTCGTGAAACACCCTGTATAAAAAGTCTATATTAAAACCAAAAAAGATAAATCTGACAATCACAGATCTTCATGAATTCAACTCCGAGTGCTTTTCGCTAAAGCAAATGTGGCCTGACGGTGTCTGGTTTTGCCTTTGCACGGCACCTATCACGTTCTCGGAACAAATCGGGTAGGCAGAAAACTCAGGGAGAACTATCTTGACACCTTTCCTGGCTCTTTGATGCAGCTCCAGTCGCTACATTTCTACGAGAAGGCAGGTTTCAGTCAAGTTTCTTCCAAAACAACACAGCAATGCCCTTGCCTACACGGCGGCTTACGCCCACACGCCCCAACCAGAAATGTGCCCAAAGCGCCACTCCCGTGGCGTGACGCAACAGAGTGCAGTTAGTGTGTATATGAAACACTTATAAAGAAGAGCAGAATATTTTGCCTTTTATTTATCGCATCAATAGACATTTTCTTAACATCATGTTTACAAGCTACCTTACAGGCATACAAGCCACACTACATGCTTAAAAGGCTACATTTACAATATTTAGACTCTTCCACCATATTTTACTCTATAGGGGGTAATTCGCAGCCACTTGGTGCTGACCCATTACGTGCCTGCCCGCCGGAGTGTTTTCTCCTCCCCCGCAGACAAAGCAGCCGCCTGTATGCAAACCCCACCCAAGGTTTTCGCGCCACCCCGTATCTTCTGGTGAATTTGCTTGTTTCAAGCTTGTGCACTTTGTAAGAGTTACGATCTCTCTTGCCATCCCACGTGCCAGCGCATCAAAACATCGCACTGGAAGAGGCGAAGAATGGCCCACCTGCTGCCCGGCCCCAGCTCAAGAGCTGGGTCTGCCGTCGGCGAGCCCCGGCGTGCCCAAGCGAGAGGTGTAGCGACGGTGCGGCCCCAGGTGTTCACGCGCGGCTGAGCATCCCCGGCAGGCCGACTCGCTCCCCCGCTACCAACGGCACGAGATTCAATCGGCGTGCCGGTGCTCGCGGGGAGCGTCAGAGGAATCCAAGATCACGGCCTCCGGTTCTCCGAACAGCGGATGTCACTTTTGTTTGCTTTCTTCGTTTTTCTACGCTCCTTTCGCAGAGGCAAGCGACGGGACGCAACACGGGCTTCGAAACACTTGGCAGCAGTTTCGGCTTCGAAGCGTCCTATCCTGCCGGCTTCCGTTCGTTAGCAACAGTCGAATAAACAGCGCTTATCCGCCGCTCCGTCGGCGACGTACCGTTCTGCACAGACGCTTCCAAAACCGCAAATCATCGGACCGAAGGATCGTCCCGCCGCTGATACCCTTTTAGCGCTTCCAGCAGGTTGCCGGCGACGGTCTTGCCACCGCCCGGTTGAGAGGGAGTGGTTGATTAGGGTTAGCGTCCGCTCCGATAACTGCGAAATTAAGCCGGTTGTTGGCTCCGCAAACTTTGAACCGACATCCCCGGTCGACAGGAACGTGCGGCTCACTGTTGCCGCCCGCGCAGCTCGAAGCCGAAGCTGCCGAACGGCCGAGGAAGGCAAAAACGGGAGCATGACAGGTCGTCGAACCGACGGGCACCGCCGACCCCAGTACGGCACGCCAGTCGGCACTCACCGAGCAGTAGGAGCTTGACCTCCCTGGCCTGTCGCTCGCCATCGGCGCGAAGGTCCCTGTCGATCTTCTTGGACCTCTCCGCGGCCTCCTTGTCGGCGGCGGTACTCACGGCACAGCCCATCTCGACCGCGGCGACGGGGTCGCTAGGCCTAAGCCGACGGCTTTGGCAGCACGCAATTTATTTCTCGATCGTTTCCTTTTCCGGCGTTGTTCGGAAGCGGTCACTTGGTCGAGCCGGCCGCTGTCCTAGCGTGCGTCGGGGGACCGCATCCCGCACACGCGAAACAACCAGAACGCCGCGAAAAAAAAAGCGAAAACGAACCGGAGGCGCGAGCGGCACGTCACAAAAAAATCGCAGACGCTAACCGTAAATGAAGTTTGAAATCTGTTTCCGGATATGGAGCGCGGGTCGTCCGCTTTGCCGGAAGTGGCGCTCAGTGGCACTATGCTGCGCTTAGTTCCATCGGTCGCTGACATGTGGCGCGTCCATCGTGTTTCGATCGTAGAGAGCCTAGATTGTAGAGAGGGTCCATCAACCATGTCCTGCGGAGGTTGGTCGCAAGTGCGCATGCCCTGAGTTTTCGCGTGGCGAGCACGAAAGCGGGCGGAATGGCGGAGACTTTCCAGAGGATCTACGCTTTCGGCACCTCCTTGCGAAACACAGCGAGTGCACAATGTTGAAAAAAAACAGCGCGACTGGGACAAGCAAGCAAATTGTTGTGTGTATGTTTATACCGGAAGATAGCCTGCCTCAGTGGACGTCTGGTGTCTCAGCTGTAGGTGAGCGATTCAGCCAGTACGGTACAACCGCTAACCCTGGGGTCTTTAACGTGCACCACGCAGTAGTGATACACGACCGCACGCCGGTACGTTGCTCATGCAGATTGAAACGGGCAGGGGTGGGGATTAAACTGGGACAAGGACAAAAAGACGAAGAGAACACAAGACAGCGCTTTTGTCCCAGTCGCGCTGTTTTTTCAACATGAACTCTTACAAACTTGCCTAGTTATCTATCCTAGTTTACCATTTTGTTAAAACACCCGAGACTGTGTGGGCAAATCTGGAAACAACCAAAAGTAGAAGAGTCAGACGACTTCTCAAACTCAGCTAATAAGTTGTTTACTGAATAAACATATATTAGCTGAGTTTGAGACGTCGTCTGACTGACTTCCCTGTTTCTTCTACTTGTGCTTGTTTCAAAATTTTCGCACCCAGTCTCAGGTGTTTTAACAAAATGGTAAACCTCGTTGCAGCTCGTGTTGCATACGCGGCCCATAAACCCGGTGAAGCAGTTGAACCCTCTCTGTAATACAGGCTCCCTACCCTCCCACCCTCCCTCTGGCGGGGCGCGCTCATACTAGCTGGCGTACGCGGAGCAGACGACGCGAGAGGCTGGTGCACTTGTCGAGCTGGCCTCGCGCCTCGTAAAGTAATGTACGGAAGGCAAAAGGGCTGGGCACCAGTTATTCTTGTGCATTCAAATGCCACAGCATCGTATTAAACGGAAAAGCAAATATGCGTCTCCCAAAATGTTTTATTATTCGTTTTCTGGTAGGCCCAAAATGTTTTATTATTCGTTTCAAGAAAAAAAGCCAGAAGCACGAATCGTCAGCTGTGCGGAGGACAGGATTAATTATTGCTTCGCTATCTTGTGGCATGGTTCAGCGGTGCCAGTCCGCTTACTTTTCACGTTAATAGGGACTTTCGTAGATCGCCCTCAAGAGCATGCAAGAGTTTTGCGTTGCTTAGGAGACCTCATGCATGCCGTCACTTTGAGGGAGGATTGAAGCTCGCGCCCGCAATCCGCAGCTGGTAATCTACGTCCCTAACGTAAAATCTACGATGGTTTCCCATGGCTGTCATGACAAAATAAACCCGAAAATGCAGTTGTCATTTCATAAACAACTTTAAATTTGAATACCAAACTTGGTTGTCAGCGAACAGACATAAGGTAAAGTAGTAGCGGTAGATTGGCGTTTTATGGCGGAAAAGCAACTAGGGCTATGATGCTCTCAGAAATTACAACATTGCGTAAAAAGTGCTAAGGAGAGGAAAGAGCTTTAGTAGCTGGTAATTTATGAAGTTGTGAACATAATACTTGTGTAACATATGAGCAGGACCTTACAGCAGTGTTGGGTAAAGTACATCTTAAAGGTACTTCAAGTAAAGTACAAAGTAAATGAGACGTGATGTACTTCAAGTAAAGTAGTAAGTACACTGGGTGCAATGTACTTGAAGTAAAGTACTGCAAATACAATGTACTTTCAAAAGTAAAAGTACAAGTATTTTAACACAATCTTTCATTCCCCTATACAGTGATTTTAACTGGTATGAATTGCCCAGGGGTAATCAGGTGGTGCATCAATACCAGCGGCGAATATTTGATAAGGTCAAGTGGCCACAGAGTAGTTATTTTCAGGAATCGAGCCAAATTGTGAAGTCCCTCTTCTGTATTTGGCGCCGCTTACACTGGATTGTTGCACACAAGGGAGTTAAATGTATTAGAGAGAGCATGACGTCAGTCGGTAGGAGACGACACTCTCATAGAAAAATGTCCTCTCCTTAATAAAAAAAAAAAGAAACAGTGAGTGTGCAAGCGAGCTGCTTATAATTATTCATAATGTGACACCTGAAATTGGGGCGTGAAAAAACTAAGGAACCTTCAAGTCGAAGGAAGAGATAAAAGAAAATGTCTCAAAACATTGCGAGGTTCTCCTCTCTTGTCTTTCTCTTCGACTTGAAGCTTAATTTTTCCGCGCCACAGTCTCAGGGTGCTACATTATGATTAATTTTGCTCTCGGAATATTTCAACGTCACCTCCCTTGCACTGACCGACCGCGAAGTAGCGAGAGTTCAAAAGCTGTGAAAAGCCGCCCGCAGAACAAACGGAGCGATGAGCCGTCTGCTCACGTTTGTGGTGATAGTAGAATATCCCTCCCGGTATTTCTTCGGAGGTGACAAAGCATAATTTCGTGATACAAATTTAACAAAACCAAATTTGGGGAATGTACTTTGAAGTCGGGAATTGTATTTCTTTCACAAGTACCAGAAAAGAATACTTTAAGTAAAGTACAAGTACATACTCAAAGAATGTACTTCAAGTAAAGTACAAGTTTCCAAAACCTACTTGAAGTAGTACTTTAAGTACAATGTACTGTGTACTTCCCAACACTGCCTTACAGTATAAATAAGGCTACACATGCGCGTAATAGGTCCTCTACTTTCTAAACACTGTGGCGAGTGAATATGGCAAGTGACCACAAGGTGCGCAGTGACGCGCGGCAGTGACTGGCAGGAGCGTGCCACTGGCACGGGACAACAAAACAAGACCGCGAGATCAGCACGAGGTCGGGAACGATCGCGTTCGTGGGGCACGACAGCTCTGCAGGAAGCCTGGCAGGTAACCAGTCAGCCGTGTTTTTCTTATGTCTTGCCTAGCGTGTCCTTCCTGGCGGGTGAGCAGTAGGACAGATCCGCACAGTATTGTTTGCTCCCAGCGCTGGAGCCTACTGCTCTACCGTGGGACGTAGCGCGTCTTTTTAGCTGTTTTATATTCCATTTTATTCGACTTCCCCCGCTTTACCGGTCGTTCGGCCCGTCAGGCCCGTCGGGACGTTTCATTGACTCCTCTTTGAACACTCACTGTAACAGACCTATTGCTAAATTACCCAAGCATCAAGGAGCAGTGATTCCCCTACATACCCCCTAGGGGGCAGTGGCGGTCCTAAGGGGGGGGGGGGGACGGGGGCGACCGCCCCCCCCCAAATCGATCGCTTTTTATAATTTTTTTTATTTTACAGCCAATATTTTTTTTATTTTACAGCCTATATTGCGAGCAAAGGTTTACATGTTGCGCATTTCCGACTTGCAAACAGTGGGACTAATAAAAAAAAATCTTTATTCACAAAAAAGTGTGATGTCTCTTTTTTTGTTATTTAAGCAGCAATTTCGCCCCCCCCCCCCCCTAAAACCAATGTCTGGGACCGCCACTGAGGGGGGGGGGGTGTACACCCTGATGTACCTTGTGACATATATGGGTTGACTTCAGAAAACAAGGGTACTCCCCCCCCCTGTTTTTCTGAAGGCAACCCCCCCCCCTTTTTTGTTGCTAATTTGGATTCCTAAGGAAACCCCTGTCAAGGAGAATGCAGGGATTGGTGTTCCATGCGCCACACACGGACGCCTTCCCCCGTATAAAAGATTTGAAGTAAATAACCAAAATAAAGCGTTGACGAACTCGAGCGCGATGCATTTGGTTTAGGCATTTGCTTTAGAAAAGTTACTACTGCTGGGGCCAGCAAGTGCGGCGCGTTGAACACCAATCCCTGCATTCTCCTTTGAGGCTTGAGTAACATTGGTGGCGAAATGTTTTGGTGGTGCCCTACCATGGTTTCCTCTCGGGACGTCGTTACTTCTCTTCGTGAATTAAATATATATAGCTTGAGTAATACACGTATAAAGGCATATTTCTCAGAAGATGCAACAACATTGCAAATTTAGTTTGTATGGTAGCAGCAGAAACGGCCGAATCGCCCCCAGTTGCCTCTATGATACGCTATTGGACTGCTCAAAAATATGCACATCAATGAGCACCCGTAATTTGGAATGTTTGCGTACTTTTTTCTGACATTATTTTTATTCCAGCCTTAGGTATTCGGCAATACACCGTTTAGTTTGAATTGTCATTTCCAATTAAAAGGGACACTGCTGCAGGTACCCAAAAGCTTCCTTAGCCTCCGCAACTCCCCTACAGCTGGACTCTCTGACAACAGAGGAAAATCAGGAGGAACAGCGAGCATTCGAACGGCTGTTTAGTGGGTAGATCAGCACTAGTAGCAGAAAATGTGGAACCTGCGAAGGGTGGCAGTTTGCGTGCGAAAAGTTTCTGGTATTTTAGCTTCAGGACAATTTGATCTAGGGTAAAATCTCAATTTTCAGAGCTTAAGGGACTAATAACGGAAGCTAGACACCTTCGCTTACGTTTAAGTGAGGTGCATTACCTGAGGGTTGATATAAACCAGTCCACAGACACCACCCGTGTAGTCCGTTGGAAAACCATCCCGAATCCAGCAAAGGTCGAATGCCGAGCAATGGGTATAGGAAACAAATAAGTCCCTGCTTTTTTTTTTTTGCTTTACTTTGCCCCTGCACTTGGGCTGTCTTAGTCTGTGATTCTCTCCCCATGGCTCCATGACTCAGCAGCCTGGCATGCTGCTCGCAGCATGCGTGCACGCTTTTTTGCTTCGGCGACTCTTTCTTATAAACAGAGGTACAAAAAAAAAAAAGATATAGTATACATAACCTGCCAATTCATTCAGACAATCAGCATCTATTGTGCGAGACGTAAATATATAGTGATGCTCCCGCAATTGTGGCCATGTTTCTTTATTTTCATAGTACCAGCTGTGATTCATGCGTTGCCTGCCCCGGGCTGAACCGTAGCCAAATGTTGGTTGAAGTCTCGCCCGTAGCTACGGGCCATACCTCAATACAAGCCACTTATACAAAATTTACCTCTTCCTACGAAAACACGCGCCAAAGAAAATTCGACAGAAACGAGCGCGCCGACAGCTAGCGTCGTCACAGCCTCCACAGGGCGAAGAGGGGCAGAGTCGGGGAAAGATTCTCTCCTCGCCGTGACGTCACCCCGGTTCACCGTAAGGGGGCGCCCCGCGAACTACTCGAGGCCAGAGCCGTGTATAC
>JAZHYW010054853.1:0-14285 GCA_037355805.1 Ixodes ricinus
AGAACTGTAGTAAGAAAAAAGGGTCAGACATTTCAATTCAAAACAACTTCTCTCAAAAAAACTACATGAAAAAAAATTGCCGTAGCTTAGCTTGGCTATGCCAGGATATACGTAGCGCGAGCTAATGCGCACAAAATGAGAGGCGCTATCAAGCGGCTCCGGTGCAGCGTTAGACTTGGCTACTGCGCAACGGAGGCGGACAGCTGGGCACGCGTCGGCGCCAGTGCGTCTGCCGCGGCTATGACGTCGCTCCTCTGGAATGTGCAGACCGGCGAGTCGCACGCGGTGGCGGCGGAGCGCGCGGCGGCGGCGGCTCCGGCGCGCCAGCTGTGCGCCGTGTGACGTCACTGCTCCTCGCGCTTGCGCAGCACGGAGCACGGCTCATTATGCGAGCCACGTGAAACTGCTCAACTTCAACAGTGTAGCTCACGCTACAAAAAAAATCTTTGCGAAAGTGCTCGCGCAGACAGCGCAGCCGGGTATCGTGCTGAGCTTGTTGATGACAGGCTTCAGGTGAATAATTAACTTTTTTTCTGGGATGACGAGGCTGGCTTGTGATCCAAGCTAGAGAGGCATAGATTCTCACCGGTTAAAAGCAACTGACATGAGGGTACAGAATGAACGAAACAGTTAAGAATATTAAACTTAAACGCCCGAAGCCTTTTTAACAAATGTGATATGTTAGAGCATGTTATAATGCTGTAGAGTCCGTACATTATCATCGTGATTGAAACATGACTAAATTAAATATACAGGACGATGAAATACTCCCCCCTGCATATAAGATGATACACAAACACAGGTCAACGCGAGGGGGAGGGTTGCAATCATCTTGAAGAAATCGATTACTTGTCATATGTACGTTCTACCGTACACTGAAAGTATTTGGTGTAAAAGTCATTTTTGTGGTTCGGATTACGTGATTAGAGCAGTTCATAAGCCTCCTGATTCTCCGTTATCTGCTTTGGAAGTTATCTATGATTACGTTGCTGTAAATCTCGCTAATAAATAAAAATATACAATAGACCCTTTCCGAAATTGCTCTTGGCAACAATGAGCCGCTGCCTTGACGGCACTCGAAAGTGCGGCTGGCCACTATGATCGGGCAAGGCGCTGCCATTATGTGGTATGCGCCCGCGATCGCGAGCACCACCGCCGCTGGTCCCGATTCGCTATCATGGACCAGGAGCTTGGTTGACATTCCAAATTGGTACACTACGGATAGTGTAAATGACAACTACGTCGCCCACAAGACGAGCGACCAAAACCGAAGGCGCAGTTAAAGTTTGTGACTGAAAGTTACATGGAGGCACCTTAGCACGAAACGGCGACTTTCTTTTTGCGGCTTCGTTCTTACATCGGCGACTGAGTATAGGTTTTCGCATTTTTGTTGGCGACGCTATCTACATCGGCGATAGAGTCGCTTTTCGCGTCTTCGTTCGCGATGCGGTTTACATCGACGATTGAGTTACTTGTTATCACACCACCGCTGCCGACGTTTGCACGCTCGCGTCCTTTATCGCGTCTTCAGCTTCGGCGGCAGTGGCAGTTTTCGACGCGACATTCTTTTCTCTTAGGCCTTTCGACATCGTTGAAAGCAAATACTGTTCAATTTATTTTCGAGGTCTCGATATTTCGCCAATTTTACGAAGTTTGAATTTCGGGAATATTTGGCGGGCACAATATTTCGAGATTTGGAGGGGTACGCTTAGTATTCTTTACCGTAGGGTAATTTATTTGCGTGATTTATTTTTCGCGATATTTCTTAAGTCCCGGAATTCTCGAAAAGTATGTCCTCGCGAAGATTACGTCGTTTACAGTGTACTTGTAACAACTTGTTGCCACAAGAAGCGGCGACTACCAGCAGCGTTCGAAAGGTAGCCAGCGTGACTGAACTGCTTCAGCCTAAAGCCTCGTATATTTCATGTTATTATGTTTCCCCACTTGACATTTTATAACTATTTCTCGGTTTCTTCGAAAAACGGATAACTCGGGAAGGAAAACAACGGGACACATGGAAGAAGACAGTACCCGAATTTCAGAATAGCTCATACGCCACGCCCGAATCCTCGGGAAGAGCTATGTGCGTGTGCTGGTTGCTATGATAGTTTTTTTTTTTACTGCTCGAGCTGTCAGAATTATTCCTCGTGCACGCGCGTATATCCTTCGCGCCTTTCTGCTTGCACAGTGCCGCACAGCAATAAAAACGCATCTGGAAAGGCGCTATGCGGGAACTACAGAGTACTGGCCTCTACGACCGTAACCCCATAATGGCGGCCGCGGCCCGGCCGGAGCAGCGCACGTGACCACTCCCGGCGAGTGCGCATAGTTTGGAATCGGCGCCGCTAGATGGCGCGGCATTGCTAAAAGGGTCGATTGCTGGTGATTTTAACCCACCCAATATAAACTGGGTCAATCTTGAAGCAGGTATTGCCAATTCTTTACTGTACCTGTACATGAAGGTATTTCGGACCACAAACTTGTTTCATTATCTTCCAATATTGCCTTGTCATCGAAAGCCACCAAACGCCCTGTCGCACCCGGTTTGATTTCTGTCGCGCTGACGATGTCAGTATATTGGATCACTTAAAATTGTCTTTATCTGATTTGGATGGTGCGGGTAACGTAAACAGTTTGTGGCATTTCTTAAAAAAAGCGGTCAGTCAGTGTTTGGAAACGTATGTTCATTGAAAAGTAAAGCACTAAGATAGAAAAAAACCTTGGACAACACTCAAGATTTTTCAGCTAAAGCGAAAAATAAAACCCAAAGCAAGAACTGCTATTAGGCATGACGTGGCATGTCTTTCAGATGAATTAAATAAAAAAAAAGTGCAGGATTCCCGAAAACGATACCTTGGTGACAGCCTACCGCAGTTCATGACAACAACACCACAGATGTTCTGAAGATACCTTGCACCGTCTTCACTTAAAGTAAAGTAAATTGTCGAGAACGGCGTTGTCATCTCGGATCCCATCGCTATGGCCGAGAGATGTTCAATTAATATTTTAGTTCTGTCTTTATTAATTCGATTACTTGTCCAATGAGTCATGTACAAAGTGATGGCGTTCATGTAGCCAAACCATACCTTGTCATTTCTGAAACGGGTGTCTCATCACTTCTGTTATGTATTAACACAAGGAGGTCAATTGGAGCCGACAACATCCCAAACGAAGTTCTTAAGAGATATGCGGAATGAGTTGTTAAGTATTTAACCATTATTTTCCAAGCGTCACTAAAACAACACAGTGTACCTGAAGACTTGCTGAGTGCCAAACATACCCCATTTCACAAATGTGGTGACAAACATGACGTAACATATTATCAACCTATTTCATTAGCATGCACGTGCAGTAAACTTTTCGAACATATAATTTACACTAGTCTTTATGATCATCTCGAGTGTTAGTGTTTTTTGTAGAAATTAGCACGGTTTCAGACGCGGTCTGTCAACAGTGACGCAGTTAATAGAAACGTTTGGCAATTGTTCCTGCTCCTCAAATGAAAGAGGCCAAATCGATTCAGTTTGTTTAGGTTTATCAAAAGACTTTGATGGTGTATCGCACAATGGATTTATAAAAAAACTAATTGCATACGGCGTTAATAGGGACGTCGTTGAATGAATCCGTGCGTACTTGTCTAACAGGACAGAATTTGTGACTATCAGCGGGAAATTATATACTACTTGCGGAGTACCGTCCGGGGTCCCGCAGAAATCAGTTTTGGGCCAGTTTTATTTTTATGTAGCATTAATAATATTGCTGATGAAGTTCGCTCCGACGCTACAGTGGGAATGTCTGCGGATGACCTCTTACTATACCCTAAACTGAATTCCCAGAGAAACCAGGAAAACTTAAATTTGTCGGTTGACTCAGTAAAACGATGGTGTGAAAGATGGGGAATGAAAATTAACCGCGATAAAAGTTTAGGTAAGAATCACGCGTGAAAAACAAACTTCCTTTCCTTCACATATAAAGTTGGAAACGATCCCGTAGCGACAGGTGATAATTTTACATAGTTATGGGCTGCAATATTGGCCGATTTATCATTGAAACGAGATATCGAAAATTTGTGCACTACGGCCAAAGAAAAAATTATGGGTTTTAAAGCGAAGCCTCAAGAACGCCGCGAGTGAGGTGAAGCTAACCGCTTACAACACTCTTATTCACCCGAACCTGGAATATGCTTGCGCTAAATGGGACCCTTACCAAAAAAACAAAATTCATAAATTAAAAAAAAAATTCAAAGGCAGGCGGCTCGCTTTATTCTGCCCGGTATAGTCGTCTCGAGTCGGCTATTAGTATGCTTGAACAGCTTAAACTTCCTCCTCTGTACATTAGACGCGAAATTGCCAGATTAGTTCCTTCTCATGCTCTCAAAAAACTTAGTCAATGTGGACACCTCCCGTTTTCTAAAATCACGTGTGACGAGAGCAGTACGGGGGTGCACAACAGGTCCCTTAAAATACCGCGAATTAATAATGACACCTATAAGTACTCTTTTTTGTTTGGACTGTAGACGCTTGGAACAGGCTTCATGAAAATGTTGTTAATTGTGACACAATAGAATCTTCTTAAATAATGCCTAATGGAGTTCTGTTAATTTGTACATGTGTTTTTGTACCTCATTTCTTACCTTTGTCGCACTTCGTGAGTGGCATGATGTGAAAAAAGTGCGGCTGTGCTTTGAAGTGACATATCTGTGTTATGTATTCTATTTCCTCTATACCACTCCTGTAATGCACCCAATAAGGTGTACAGTATTTATAAACAAAAATAAAAAAATAAACGCTCTTCTTTACTCTGACCTCGCCACTACTAAATCTAACAAATTTTCAGGCATGCTACCGCACACGTTCACCCATGCAGACAGCGCCTCCTCCAACCTTGTCGTGACCACCCCGGAAAAACTTCCTCTCACTCCCCCTGAGCGCTCACTACTGTCGAGGGGCCTGTCCTTCGTCCCTGCAACCCTTAAGTTCCCGATGCTTTCGACCTACACACCGACCCTGAACATTTCTTCCGGCGGCTACTTCTTGACGGACACTTCTCACACCAATTTTCTTCCTACACCCGCACCATCTTTGAAACAATCAACCCCAAATCAAGAATCTGGACTCCCCCGCCCTCTATACACCCAGGAATTGATAACTCCATTAAACTGTGCCGCAACAGCATTGAACGCTCCTCCGTTCGCCTCACATTCACTTCCCGTAACCTTCGCGGAGATGAGCTTTCCGCACTTCGGTCCCTCAAAAATCGCTCCGACATCGTCATTAAACCTGCAGATAAAGGGGGCGCTATTGTGATTTGGCGCAGAAACCTCTCTATTGAGGAAGCACAGCGTCAACCCGCCGTTCCCGATTTTTATGAACCTTTCTCATCCGCCTCCCCCCTCCCCACCGCGTATCAACAAAAAATAACCAGCACCATCGAACAGGCGATTAGTGCCAAAGCCCTCCCTCCCTCGCATTTCGTCTAATTGTCAAACACCCTTAACCTCATTTTCCTAGCTTCCGCCCAAAATCCACAAAACCGGCTGCCCTGGTCGACCGATCGTCTAGGCTCTAACTTGTCCCGCGTCGCACATTTCCGCTCTCGTAGACTCAATCTTCCAACACCTGGTTCAGAACTTGACTATCGACATCAGACAACGTACGTCCTCCAATGCCTACATCACCACACCCCTGATTCCGATACTCTGGCTTTCACCATAGACATCACATCTTTATATACTGCAATTTTCCACCATGATAACTTACGTGCCCTCCAATAATTCCGTGACCAACGACCGACTCCCGATGCCCCCTTGCAGATTATCACCCGCCTTGCCGAACTCGTCCTCTATTTTAACGCCTTCCAATTTAACAACTGCTTTTACCGACAAAACTGTGGTGCCGCCATCGGCACTAAAATGGCGGCACCTTTGCTGACCTCTTCCTGGGTTTCGTTGAGAAGTTCCTTTTCGACACACTCCCTCTTCCCCATCCTGACTTCTACTGACGCTATTGGCGACGAGATGTTTTGTAGGCGCCACCTCGCGAGCGCCCTCCTGTGACGGAGCTGGTAAAATGCGAGCAGACGACGCGCTATGTCAAAGCACGGAGTGGCTATGTTAGTTCTCACCTATGCCGATTAAAAACGGTTTATTTATTACAGAAACGTGAATAAAGTCTTTGTGGTCTTTGTGAGTGATCTATCTAATGAATAACAACGCCTAGAAGGGTCTTTTTATATGAAAAATAACATTTAAATGTTCAAAAAGAAACCTGGAGCTTCACATTACAGCCTGTGCGGCGTACGTCAGGGCTATTCACAACCTCTCTGATTCTTTTTCTTTTTTCGGATCCGTGGAGTCTGCTGTAGAAAAGGTTTTTCATTCACCAGAGTAAATGACGTGCTGTCTTCTTAGCTGTGCACGCGCTCTCAGTTGTGTTGCAAAGCGCCGCACACTTGTTTTAGCAACCTTGAGCTTTCCGATACCTGCGCTTTTATTCAAGTGTGACTCGAAGGTGGCTGACGTACGAGCAAAGCTCGTAAGCAACTGACGCTTTGCTCCTCCCGCATCGAATACGTGGCAAAGAAGTTTGTCACATCGAGACTTCTGTTCGAAAGAAAAGCTGAAAGTTTCATAAATTCTTAAATTGTCGGACATGGCCCCGGAAATTAAGGCGATCGATTAATTTGTTTTATCCAAGTTTTACTAAGAATTATTTACAAATTTAATAACGCTCGCTGAGAAGCGCATCAGTCATTATGGACATTTCCGTCCGCAAATATTAAACATACAAACGGTAGTAATTCATACCAGGTGTGTCACTCAACTTTGGGATGCTGAAGTGACACGGACTTACTAGATTTAAAACTTCGATCGCAAAAGGGTCTCGCATGTTTCGCGTCGACCGGGTGAGGAAGCAGGGATTTAATTGAAACGACTCCGGAAGCCAGGTACCGCTTGTTCCTGCCAGTCATTTTGAGGAAATATTTGTTTACTGGTTTACAAAATTAAAAAAAAACAAATAAACTTAGAACTAAAAAAGACCAGCACTCACAGAACATATTGGAACCAACAGGATTCACGGAGTCGCTTTCACTGAAGTGTTTACTACTTACGCCAGTGGTTCTCAAATTTCGCTCACCTATTCTCAATTTGATGAGAGGTTCCATTCTCAGTTTTATTTTGTCCGAATCATAATAATAATAAAATAACACACACTCTATTGGTGTATTTTTTCATCATACTAGTTCCATGAAATCCAGCCAATAAACACATTCTGTGTTAAAAAAGCAAGCAAGAAAGCACGACACAAAGGAACATACAACAAGAACTGTCTAGAACCTTGATTTATTTTTACTTTTACACACAAAACAAACAACTGATTTTGCACAACAGGCAGTTTATTAAAAAAATAAACTTGTCTTGATTATTTTGACAAACCTGGGGAACGCATAATGTGTCATGCTGGCATTATGAGTGCGATATGATTTGCCATGCTTGGTTACGGGGAGCTTTAGGTTGTTTGGAACGCTTTGCACGCACGGCACACTGTTGTGTTCTCCGGGTTTATCTGAATGATCATGATTAAGTCTAAATTTATTCAAGAGTGGAGTGTGTCACGAGCATGCGTTAATGAGTTTTCCATGCGTTTTGTTTCTGTCTATGGGTGCGGCCTTGAATTTTCAGTGCTCTTGAATTGCGAGGAACCCCTTGTGGTAACTGAAGTAATATGTAGGGTAGGAGGTTTATGGTACCCTTTACGTTATTTATTAACTCCTTTCTGGGGCTGTAACGCCATACGCCCGTGACACTATATCCATCGGTACGGTAAGATTCACCGCGTGCTGCAATGAGTTTACGTGGAGAGCTAGCTTTGTTATTCGCGAGCCAAGGTCGCCTGTGGATTAACTACGTTTAAATAAGGATGATTCACCCCCGACGGTTGCCTGTAGACCAAGTATTCTTGGCTAAGTATGACTAACCACCGACGGTCGTTGGCGGACTAAGCATGCCTGGCTGAGTAGGATATGCTGCCGACGGCCCCTTTTAGTGTAAGTCTGCAGGACAAAGTATGACTCGCCACGACTATCACCTTCGTACCATGTATGCTGGACTAAGTGTAACGCACCACGGACAGTTGCGTGTATGACTTCGACCTCGAGTCATACTTAGTCCAGCTGCTTGCAGTCGATATCAGCTCATCCTTGTGGCTGCGAGGAAGGGCGTCGGAGTTCTGATCACGTGGTCCAGGGTTCGATTCCCGCTGAGCCCCTTGGTGAATGTCTTTTGCTGCGATTATTTGGGCCTAGGTATTATTATGTATGAATTATCATAACTAAAAACGCCTTCTACATGCTTGAGTTGCTAATGCATTACCTGCTAGGCATCATTTATGCTGCCTTCGCCTGTAAAGCGTTTTCGTCACATTCGAGCGTGATTTTCTTCATCAAATACTTCCCATAAACATATTCGTGCGTTAAAATTGATAGATCACAAAGCGTCCCTCAGTGATTCGCATGCGCAGTCACATCCCTCGTTCTTTAGATGGTATGTCTCTTATTTTAATCATATAGAACATACATATAAACAATCCGTTCATGATATCCCTGATAGACCTTTCTGAGAAATCTCAAAAGAACTGCCGTCAATCCAAGATTACACTGCGCGGCACGGGGAGTTGTGGGGTAGTTTCGTTGTATGATTGGGCCGGCTCGTACATTCTGTACATCCTGGAAGTGGCTCCTTCTCTCTAACCACTGCGAGTTCAGAATGCAAAGGAAACAGATCGAGCACATAATAAGGCCGATACGTTTCCTGCATTGTTAGTCGTCCCTGCTTTATTTGCCTTCTGAAATGGAAAACAGAAAAAATCTCTAAACAAGCCATAAGCCGCTCCCTTCTATTTATAGGTATCCTTTCACGCAGAGTCCGTCGGATTGCCATAATGCGTCGTCGTCGGATTGCCATAATGCGCCGATGAGACAATGGGATGCGCCGCGTATTTCTGGAATGGTCTATTGCCAACATATGCCGATCGCCGATAGGATTGAAAACGCGGCGTTCATTACGCCAGGGGAAGGATAACTTAATAGGCATTCCTCCCATAAAGTGATTTCTAAAAGGCCTCCTTCACTTTCGTTTCCTTTTCAAATGCAGTCAAAATCTCTGTCACCGTAAACATGGAAAAGCACCCATTACCTAATGCCCCATGGAAGGGGAACGTAAGGACACGATATATGTGCTATGTAGTTCCCGTAGTTTGTCCTTAATATATTCGTCCTCTTTTGTCTTTTTTGTCTTCGATTCAGGACATTTAGGACGCGCAGGGCGGCTATCCAGGGTCCCTTTATTCACTCGAGGCTGTTCCGTTTCCGGTGTTATTGAGCGCTGTCGTCACCAGCTTGTTGATGGTCTTCATGGCCTTTGGATTCATCTGGATAATGATAACCACGTAGGTTGTCAACGCCGCGCAAACGCTGAGAATGAAGCTCCTGTTAATGGTGAAGAAGTTCCAACCAGTCATGGATACAGGAGACGAGGACAAGCGGCTCAAGAAGAAATGCGCCTCCATCTTAGTGTCCATATCCAACCTCCAGCTGCGAAGTGTGAGCTCGTGCAGGTGCGGCAGGGGCGCCAGCGCCTCCTCGGAGACTCTTGAGGCCGCCAGGCACGTTCCCAAGAAAGACAGGAGAGAGTAGATGCCTCTGAGGCTGAATAGAAAGCCTTCGTCCTCCTTGGTGTTCTTGAGGAGGTTCGTGTCGCTGAACAGCTGCGTCATATCAATGCAGACGCTGAGGACGATCATGATGTACCAGGAGAAGATGACCGGCCCGAAGATCTCGTTCAAGTCGGTGACGAGCGTGCAAATACGCTCATAGAAGATGCGCACCTGGGCGAGGCTGTCGGCCTCCAGGGACAGGCCGGACTTGTGCACGTTCCGGATGACCACGTTGTGGACCTTGAAGGCCCGCTGCGAGCACCAGGCAGAACGAGATGAAGAGGATGGGCACGAAGACAAGGGTGCCGTACACGAAGAGCGTGTTCAGGTACCAGATGAGGGCGACAAAGAACAGGAGAGTCCTGTCCGAGTGTTTGGGGTTGGCCTCGGTGAAGAAGACGCTCTGAAACGTGAGAAAATATACACAGCTGAAGACTAACACAGTCGTCCACATCATTTGCCAGTCGACACAATATTATGTCATCCGCAAATAACAACATTTTGTGAGTACTTTACGCAGAAAGTGAGGTCTTATACAAAAATAAATACAAAGAAGAGGGCCAAGATTGCTTCTCTGTGGGACTCCCGGAGTAACTAATAAAGGATTAGTTAGGGGAATAGACACACCTACCAAGTTCCGGCGTTTAGATAGGTAACTTTCAAAAAATATTGCAATACCAGGGGCGTAAATTATACATGCTTAATTTGGCCAAAAGAAGCCGTTGATTCACTGTATTAAATGCCAAAGTATGCCACAGCTGCCATATTTCAGTTATGAACCATGGGCACAAGATCATATAGAGAATAACAGAAATTCGTCTTCACCGAACGACCTTTAGAAAATTCGTGCTGTTCAGGTACAATGTCTTGGCGAAAATACGTGTACGGACGATTATGCAGTATCATTTCAAAACCTTTTGAGAATGCGGAGCGGAGTTGACACAGGTCGAAACTTCTTCACTTTATTTCGGTCATACGACTTAAAAACTGGAATAACAACAGAACTCTTCCACATTGTGGGGAATATACCCGATTACAGAGATAAGTTAAAAAATGTGAAACAAAACGTGGCAAATTACTTACGCACGGCCTTTTCGATATACACCTTTGTCACAAAGGCACAGCCATCTTGAATGTCGTCACTTTTGGCTTGCGTTAAAACATCGTTTTGATCTCTCCACGCGGCTCGAAGGGGTTCACAAAATATGCGAGATTGTCCTACATTCTTGTTCTGCCTCACCTATATTTTCTTGCATATTTCAGGTTTAAATGTTGTATTATTTTTTTTTGTCCCGCATACCAGATATAAAACCCACATGACTGAAAACGTCTAAAACATCCCTTCTTAACAACAGGCCAATTTTCCTAACTTGCATGTGTTCTGAAAGTCTGGAGCATATCATCGCCAAACATCTTCATACATTCCTAGATTCAAGAAACTAAAAACTTTCCTTTGCAGCCCTCAACATGATTTTCTGCAAGTCCCTATTCTGTGAGACCCAACTTACCTGCCTTACTAACGACCTCTTTCATAACATGGACTCGGTTACCCTACTCACGCTGTGTTTCTCGATTTCGCCACAGGCTTTGATAAGGTCCCACGCAACCTTTCATTTTCATAAATTATGTACGATAAGCATTTACCCTCATGGTACTGGCGTGGATTATTTCTTTCCTGTCTGATCGTTCTTAGTCTATTTATCCTTACAACACAACTTCCATGCCATTCCTGTTACCCTGGCGTCCCTCAAAGGAAGTTTCCTCGGGCCTCTCCTTTTCCTAATATACAAACTGATCTCCCTTCACATTCTTTCCCATCTTCGTCTCTTCGCTGATGATTGTGTTGTGTACAGAAAAATATCAACTCCTGACGACTCCCTAACATTGCAGACAGACATTGTTAAAATAGCCGACATGGTGCGTTGCGTAGCAGATGACTCTTAACATTGATAAATGTAGAATACATGCGTTTCTTCCGTTCTCCATCTTGCCTCCAGCCGAACCTTATTCTCCATGAGTACAACCCTTACTTATACTAATGAGTATAAGTATCTAGGTGTTCACATTACTTCTGATCTATCCTAGCATACTCATATTAATACTATCATAGCATCGGCTAACCGCAGTTTACGATATTTACGCCGCAAGTTGAAGTCTGCCTCTCCTGATCATCAAACGTCTCCTCTATGCTACGCTTGTCCGCCCTAAATTAGAATATGCATCTTCCATTAGGAGTCCTCATCAACTAATTTTAGCAAACAAAATTGAATCCATCAGAACTGCGCCGTTCGTTTCATCCTGTGTGGCTACTCACGTTTCTCCACTGTGTCTGATCATGAAAGACCAGCTTGACATCCCCAATCTTTCTGTTCGTCGTGACATTTTCCGTCTTTGTCTTCTGCACAATTGTACTACCACCTGACGTCACACTTCCTGCTATCACCGCCTACTTACGTCTACGAGGTTTGGTCATCCCCGCAAGATAGCCCGGCCCAAATGCAACTCAACAGCATACCTTTATTCTGCCCTTCCGGACGCCATAGTGAGCTGGAACGACCTTCCGGAGAATATCGTCACCATCAGCGACGGCACCTTGTTTCGGAGCGTTATATCTAATCGCCTTACTAACCCCCACTCCCTCTGTAAGGCCTCTGGCCTTGAGGGTATTCGAGAATAAATAAATAAAAATAAATAAATAAATAAATAAATAAATGAACAACTCGGGATCCCATCTGCACACATATATTTCTGTTTTAAATTTCGAATAGCCTCCATGACTTTACACTAAGTTATCGAGTTGCAAGACAAAAAGTCGCCGCCTCCAATGTCTGCTTGCCGAAGGACAGTCAGCAGCAGAAACAGTAATGAAAGCTTCGCAAACATGTTTGCCACCAAATTGATTCTGAACAATAACCAAATGTCATCTCGTAATGCAATTAGAAAAAGTACGGTTGGTTCTTTTCTCGCGAACTTCAAACGTTGTTTGGTTGCTTAATCAGAGTTTGCACATCAGCATTTTTCTGTTCTTGCTTATCGTGCTAATACAGTTCTTTCGCCAACGCTCGAGATAGGTTAAACAGTTAATACCATTTATGCAATCCTGTTCTTTTTTGCTGTTGAAGAGGTGATGATAATGCAGCTTTATTTTCAGGCATTGCCTAAGCAACATCGAAAACCACGGAGGATGCTTAGGTTTCCAATCTACCCTTTTGGGTATATACATGTCTAAAGCTTGCTTTAGTGTATCCGTTAGTCTGTAGACGCACGACTTAACACACTTATCTTATAGAACAACGCTCCAATAATACTCAATGAGATACCAGGTACAAACTGTAGTAATCGTCTTGTGCATAACAACGCCACAACTACTACAAAAACGTGCCCTTTTAACTTGGAGATGAAACGATTCTACAGTTGCGTTCGTCATCTATGTTACAAATGTCGACTGCTGATATAGCCAGGGCTGTCTAGCGCATTTCCTCGAGCAAATTCGCACAGTATTGTAGTGCTGAAACCATTAAAATGTAAAGTCTAGCAGACCGTTTATTTTTAATCTTCTGTTTGTTTTTCACTGATGAAATACCGCTCTTCCGGTCAAACCCCAAACGGTAAAGTCACCTAAATATGTACACAAGAGCTAAATTGTACCTTACATCCAAGAAAATATTATGTTCACAAAAAGCACGTTGATCAGATAAGGGGTGAATTAGTAGTTACCAGTCAGAAAGCTAAAACGATCATTTCACATAATTTCAATCCAATCACATTTTGTATAGCTTTCAAATCACCACTTCTGCAAACATCGCCCCTTCTGCGAATATCAATTGCAGTTCAAACGCCGCCACTATATCTTTGACCCGCATAATTGTAGTCACTGTCGCACCTAACCACATCTGTACTTGCAAGGAAAAATACTGATTAGTCTAATATGCCGTCAGCAAGCAACGCTTCCGTTAGGAAGATTGTCCTATACGGGCACATGACTGCTTCATACATAAATTCGACTGCTTCCGTTCTTAGACCCCGAAAATTTTGGTAATACAGCTTCGCTCATGACCTTCGTTATTTTGCCCAGCGCACGAAAAATTGCCTAAAACATTGTTCGGACGATTGCGTTACGTGATGCGAATAAACAGCGTCAGCTGGGGAGACATTTTAATGATATTGCGTCGTGATTGACTGCAAATTTCGTTGATGTTGCGTCGCGCGAGTGATTTGTCATTTTGTTGCTATGGCGTCTTGCGGTGATTCTGCATTTCGGTGATGCTGCGTTACATACCGATGATGTTGCGGCATTATTTGATTTGACATATCTTTGAGAGTTCGTCGACATTGCGTCTTAGGTATTTAATTTCGTCGATATTGCGTTTAATAACTTTTGACATTTTAGCGATATTCTGTTTTAAAGATTTTTAAATGTTATCTATACAGCGTCTTAATGATTTTGTATGCTGTTAACTATGTTGCGTATTGAATGATTCTGAAATTTTAGGTTTATCACGTTAAGCCACATTAGCCATGTCGCGTTTTTTGACTAGAGCTTCTGATGTGCGTCAGTTTGGTCAATCTTTC
>JAZHYW010054855.1:0-59841 GCA_037355805.1 Ixodes ricinus
CAAAAGTACCCTTGTTACCACTTATTCCGGGGGAGTCTCCATACCTGCCGACGTAATCCATATATTTTGCAGAAAGTTCTGTTTTAGAATAGCTGCATCTGGGTAGTCTGATAGTAACTCCGACTTTCAGTAAGCAAGTCACAAAGTTCTGGGTAATATAGCCCATTTTTTTCTGAAGTGGCTGTAGGACCCAAAACTCAGAGGCATGACTGCTGGAAGTTACAAGTGCTGTCAGACGACCCAGCTACCATGCTATACTGCATGTCATACATGCGGCATGCATGAGGCAGCGGATTCAGCGCCGTCGCCGACGGGTTATCCGGGCTTTGTGATTGTTATATTTTTGTTACCCGTGGTGTGCGCTGATTGGTGCGTCGAGAAAAGGCGAAGTGACGACGGAAGGAAGAATCGACGAGACGGGCAGTTTTTGGGCTGGAGCTGGTTCAATCAAGACCTGGAACCCGAATAAAGCGCTTTCCCCTAAAGGCTGGCTCCCTGCCTTCCCGGGTCCCACGGCGCCCAAACCACAAGCCGTGACTAGCGCAGTCGACAGCGGGAGCTCAGCTACGAAACCTTGGGGGAGCGGCCAGCAACAACAGCACACGGACGTCGCCGGGTGCAAACAAGCCCGGCTTTTTGCCTGCCATAAGCAACGGAGCGGTGGGTCCGGCATACCGCACGGACGTTGCCATTTCAAGCAAGCCAGGCGTTCAGTCTACCATATGCGACGGAGCGACGAGTCCGGAGCACAGCACGGACGGTGCCGACATCACGCAAACTCGGCTTTTCAGCGGCCATGCAACCGGACGTCAGGCGAGCGCTTGGCGTGACCAGTGGGACGAACGCTGCATGACGCAGCCTCAGCGCAAGAACCAGCGGCGGAAAACAAGACTTCCAGTCTTCGACAGGGACAGAAACTACTGCCTGCAAGCGGTAGAATCCGGGCTTCAGTGATGCACGGACCCCGAGACATTCCTGCTAGGCATTTCCGCTGCCAGTGCCTCCGACTGCCCATCGACGACGAAGAGCTGGTCAACCTGAATTGGTGAGCGCATATGTTTGTCTATTTGGGCTGAATGATCACTCGAGCCATGGCGAAGAACTAGGAGTCGGGCAAAGGGGAGGGTAAAATGCCTGATAAACTTAAGAGGCCTGACGACGCATCAGAGGATGATGGGAGAACTGATGCTGAAGTGATGATAAACTCGGTTGGAAATTGAAAAAATAAAGCTCGAACAAATACGGGCACAAATCGAGCTCCAAAAATTGCAGAGGGAGAATGGTGGTGGTGCCAACGGGGGCTGGGATTACAACCTGAATCTGGGGTAGCCCATTATGCTGCACTCTTGTGTAATGTGCTCAGCCGGGTGCCCGGGCACAAAACCTTAGTGCCTGGCTGGCTCGAGGCGGTAGAAGTCATATTTCGATCCTTTCAGGTTCCTGACGAGATAAAAGCGGTTCTGATAATGCCGTATATAGCTGACAGGGTCAGCTCAGCGATCATGTGCAGTGGCATGAAGGAACTGCCATCTTACGCTCAGCTAAAAGAACGAATTTTGCGTAAGCTAAGATTGTCTCCAAACGAATATTAACGACTGTTCAATACGTCAGGCGAATTGCGGGAAGAGTCATGGAGCCAGTTCGCCGGCCGACTTAATAGCTACATCAGTTATTATGCGAATAGTAGAAAAGTGGATTCTTACGATGACTTGTTGCAACTAGTTGTCGCGGATAGGTTGAAGGAGTCTCTCCCAATGAAACAAAAGCATATGTTGCCTTAAACGAAACGGGGAGTGGCTGCGTCCCGAGGCGATAGCTAAGCTGGCTGAATGCCATCAGGAGAGTAATGCACAGAAGGTCCCAAAACCCTACCACAAAACAGACATTACTGGTGACTCTGGTCGGAGCGAGTCTTTCACGCCTCCGAAAGAGAGGGCATACCGAGCATGTCGGCGACACTCGACGCTGTTTCGCCTCTGGGAAACAGGGTCACCTGGCAAGAACTTGCCCTGGGACCAATCCTAAGCTAACGGCACGAGTAAAAGGCCCTTAGAGTGCAAACACGTTGAGCAAACATTCGAGGTGCATGATAAACTAGTACCACTGGCTGAACAACACGAAGTGCTTGGCGGAGAACGATTTGTGCAACTCCGCTCAGGAGACAAGTACTTGAATGCCAGGATTGATTCAGGGGCAGACATTACAGTGGTTCGAAGGTCGATAGCCACCATTTTGAATGAAAATAAAATGGGAAAGGTTCGGTTGAAGGGCGCTTTCGGCCACCAGTGTGGAGGCCGATCTTATGTACGTCCCGTTTCGACTTGGTAGCAGAGCGGTTGATACAGGAGCGGATACGTTACTGCTCTGTGCGGTAACCGAGCAGCTTGCCGGAGAAGTTGACGCACTACTCACACCTGAGGATTTAGTAGCTTTAAGACGAGTAGAACAGAAAATACCTTTGGCACACCAGGTAGATCTTTCTTGTGAGGCTGCAGTATTGAAGGAAGGGCCTGTGATAGAGGCATGTGTGGTGAGCACACAGTCGGAGGTAGACAACGGGATTGTAGAGTCTGAGGACAAGCGAAGTGACGTACACGAAATAAAATCTGAAAGTTGCCTTCAGTTTCGAACAGAGCAGAAGAACGACGAGTCGCTGAAGCCACTGTGGCTACAGGCAGAAGCACAAACAGAGGTCGCACGCCACGCGTTACAATCTCCGTGCGATAGAGGCCTTCTGTAGGGGCGATCTAGTGCTATTAAGGGACACAAGCGGTAAAAAGATGAGCTTTCCTTGGTTGGGACCAGCGAAGATACTAGAGGTTAGGAGAAAGAACACCTACGTAGTTGAGATGCCTGACGGTGGCCGTAAGTGGATCCACGCCAACAAACTTAGGCCATATGTGGCACGCGTTGATGCCGTTGGTGTTATCTTTCATGATCCGGACTTCGGTTCCGTGGAGGAACTCCCCACAGACGGGCGGGGAGCAGATGAACCTGAGTCACAGAAGACCGCGGAGGAAAAGGAGATGTATAGTGTTGTGCAGCAGCTCGTACATGTATTTTCTGGGCGCCCAGGAAAGTGTGCGAAAGGACTGCACAAGATAAGACTTGTTGAAGGTTCACAACAAAAGAAGATATGCTTATAGGGTGCCGATAAAAATGAGAGCCGAAGTAGAAAGTCAGATTGAAGAGCTTCTAGAATGGGGCTGACGAGGAGGAACAAGCGTTTCGAAAGGCAAAATGTCTCCTGATGGAAGTTCCGGTTATGAAAGCGCCAGATGCCCGCCAGCCTGTTGTTCTGTCCACCAACGCATCGGATAGAGCAATAGGAGCAGGTCTCGCCCAAAGTGCAGATGATGGGAAAGAGTACCCAGTGGCGTTTCTCAGTAAAAACTAACTGCTCCCCAAACTCGGTGGGCAATATTCGAACGTGAAGCTTACGCGGTTGTGTGGGCCTTGGGTCAGTTGGAAACATGGCTATTTGGGGCGGGGGTCGAAATTCGCACCGACCATAACCCTTTGCAGTATTTGGCGTCAGCAGCACCAATTAGTGCGAGGCTGACTCGTTGGGTGCTAGCGTTGCAAAAATTTAACCTGAATGTACGGTATGTAAAAGGGACGAGAAATATCCCTGCTGATGCGTTGTCAAGGCTGTAGTGGGATGGAGTTTTGTTTTTGGTTAATGTACCTTAGATGTTCTCAAGAAGTAGGTTTGTCAGTCTTTCTTGTGATCATTCACGCCAAATAAACAAAAATGTGCGCGCAGTTTTTTTTTTTTTGTTCTAGATGTTGCGTTTGTAAAGGGATACACAAATTATGATTTTCTTTTAATTGGAAAAGAAAAAAAAAGGGGGGGGGCGTGTCATGCATGCGGCATGCATGAGGCAGCGGATTCAGCGCCGTCGCCGACGGGTTGTCCGGCTTTGTGATAGTTATATTTTTGTTACCCGTGGTGTGCGCTGATTGGTGCGTCGAGAAAAGGCGAAGTGACGACGGAAGGAAGAATCGACGAGACGGGCAGTTTTTGGGCTGGAGCTGGTTCAATCAAGACCTGGGGGGCTATGTTGCGCTTTTGGACTCCCAGGAGACTAGGAAGAGGAAGTGACGTCAACAACGCTCTTTGGATGTTGATTGGTGGAGTCGCTGATGACGGTGAGTTTCGCGATGCGAGATACGTTCATTCGCACCTGCGTCACTTCCTCTTCCTAGTCTCCTGGGAGTCCAAAAGCGCAACATAGTCCCCCTGGAACCCGAATAAAGCGCTTTCCCCCAAAGGCTGGCTCCCTGCCTTCCCGGGCCCCACGGCGCCCAAACCACAAGCCGTGACTCTGCAAAACAGAACTATAGGCAAATCATGAGGAAAACGTCTTGATGGTAGGGCAGCATACCTAGAATCGGAAGTAACAGATCACTCGGATGTTTTTTGCTCACATCATATCGTGATGAAGCAGGGACATCTTTATTGAAGAGATATGATCTACCAGAAAGACAGAAAGAGTGCAGGCGAGCTGGTGATTGTTAATCATTTTGTGTTACAGCCGAGACTCTGGGTAGGAAAAAAGTAAAAAGTGACACATAGGGGAAGGTCTCTAGAAGAAAAAGAAACCGAAGGGGTTATTGGTGACATTGGCGACAAAAAGCGTCCTTTGGTCGGCATTTAAAAGTTGCCCAAAGGCACATTAATGTGATGTCTTTATTTTAAATAAGTCTGTTTTCATCCACAAAAATAAAACAATATCAAACCGTCAACTTTTATTGTGTTATTTTAAGAATGCGATGACTCCAAGCTTCCATTGTACTTTTTACACACGCCATCGAAATTAGTCTGCAACTGATAATAACTAGCCGAGATTATAACTCGTGACTCCACAGCGAGGCAAGTCGTGCTCGTGACGGGAAGAACGGAAGCCATAGGGAAGCGTCACCGAAACATTTCGCCGCTAATAATCTGTCAAAGAAAAAGCTTTCCTTTGATTATTTTGTTCATTTGCAGTTTTTATTGACTAATAAATCAATCAATTGAATTCCAGTGTCCTTCGTGCATCTTCTATATTTAGTAGTTTGTTATTCTTTCTTTTGAAAAACTGATCATAAATATGTCTTTTTATTGAGAAGCCAAAGCTTGGCTGTGATGTTTGGGTATGAAATATTACAGTATGTTTGTTGAGTGTAAGTCCCTCTTTAAGAAGATCATTAAATTATTTTTCTACTTCCTTAGCTTTAATCCTCAACTTTAAAGCGAAATGAGAAATCGCGTGGTGGTGACGTGCTTGGGCACCAGTGCGATAACTTCCAGCTTCCACCGTGTTCTTTAAGCACGCCATGGAACTTGTTATTCTCAAGTGATAATAAGTGCCATGAAGGCACTCACTGGCCACGAACGCGAATTCAAATATTGGTTCACAGATTGATTCCTGACGAGCGCATACGTCCAAGCGACGCAGTGCTCGTGCTTAATGCGTGAGCGTGGTTCGACTGACATGTTGGGGCACCGCAGATGCACCACAGAGAAGAGGCGAAGAGCTTTCGAAGGAAAGGAAGTGCGAAATGGTGATACGCGATTATTGAAATCCCAATTTATCCCAGCCGAAAATTCATCTCGTGTTCCCCTTAACGTTTCTGGGCAGTGAAGCACATGCACTGTGGAAAATTTACTGGATCGAATAACCTTGGGTTGTGCCCAAATATTTGGGCATCCTTGACTCTGACAAAGCAAATACCTCGACAGTTTTTTTTTTCGTTTCAAACAAAAGTGAAAGTATATGTATAATGATTTGAATGTTGTTTCTTTACTTTATAGGACCTTACACTTTCCTTTTGTATAATATTTTTTCCTTGTCTTAGAAAGCAAACAGAAACAGTCTTGAAGAGAAAATAAGTGGCGCATTTCTTTTGTATTTTACTTCTCTCGTTAGAGCGCTCTCTAACAATGAAAAACATGTGTAACTCAAGTGCTCACCAAGGCTGTGTATTTTCTTTCTAAAAAAAGTTGACACAACGAAGAAATGTAGGGCCCTATAAAGAAGGGAGACGGCATTGACTCATGAGGTGTAACACCGATCAAAAAGTGTGAGTTATAGGCATTGGGTAAATTGCCGATTACACCTATGTAGGCGTTTTGAAGTATACTATGTAGACACTAGCGCCAGTTCAACGTCTAGCATACATTATAATAACTTGATGGGTAAGCGTCATCAAGCGTTTTTTTTTTTTTTATAGACGAACGTGCAAACGCAGTCTGAAGCCAGCAACGGCAAATGTCATCTTCCGAGTGCAGTCTGCTAAATTAAACTCGGAAACGCTAGCCAAAGTCGGACGCGCCATTGTGCAGGTCGCCGCCGCGGTGGAAGAAGGGAGACGGCTGCCTCCCCACAGAGCAAGTGCGTCGAAGATTTGCTGCCACTTCTGAGAAACGCTGTGAGATGGCGCAGCATGTCAGGAACCCAAAGAACATGTTTTTATTTTTTATTTGTTTCTTGGTTTTTTGCCGTGAAAACATTTGTCTTGTCTTGTCTTAAATTCCTGGCTTCTTGACACCCTCGATGATCGCAAAATATCGCATACAATATAGTTTGAAGTTGTCTATTTATTTTTCTCTAGTGTTTTTATGTTTGGGTTATTCTTCCTGACGGATGATATAACGTTTAGCTATTTCTGGTTTAACAAATAACATCCTTCTAAAAAGCTGTCACCTCGATATCTTTGCTACAGTCTTCATTCCCGGTGTATCCATAGCGTTTGTTCTCGACGAAGGAGGCTTCCGCTTGGTCAAGACCGCTCCAGTAGGCCTTGAAGTCAAGGTCGGGGCCCATTCCTCCATATTCCTTGGGAAGCATGTTCACAGGCATGTCATTGTGGAGACCCTCAAACTTCTCTCCGTGGAAATGAACCTGTGAAAAGAGTAGATACGCCGTCATGTCTCGTAAATACGGACCCCGTTCACATAGATACTCCGCTACATAGACAACATTTTCGGGGACAAACTGTGTAAATACATGCATTTTTGTCTCGTTAATATGAGCAAAGTTTTACATTATTGATGCTCTTTGGAGGAAGCAGAGATGTCCATATTAATGAGACTTTGCTGTAAGCTCATACCCACTCGCGGTAAACCCAACTCTAATCATAATCCCGCTTAATTAAATCTGAATATAAACAAACTCAAATTTTTCGCCTTTGACAAGATTAAAAAAATTTTTAACAAGAGTTTGTTTCTCGGGTAGCACCCAGGGACCAATATTGGCATTACAAAAAGAGATCGCGCCTGTTTTACTCTGGTCTATATAGAAAAAGGAGGCGCGCAGGTATTGTAACTTAAGTATCTTGGTTCATGCACTGAAGGGAATAAACTATAAATACCTTTAAAAATATATCGGGTAACAATCCTGGGAAGGTCGAGACGAATGTTTCCAAATACAATTAGTTGACAGCGCCCTTATTTTCATAAAAGCTACAAGGAGAAAATTTACCCACTCACTATCTTGCTATTTTTCGGTCGCAGTGTTGTGCTCTACAAACGTAGTGGAAGAAAAACAAAGCGACACGGTTTTCACCGGCTGGCCGTGTACAATGTGAATGGCTAGCAGATCTACTAGGATGATCGTGCGGTGGTTTTGGCTGCAGAGTTTATCTTTCATTTCATACTGTCGTTTTGGGTATTCAGTACGTTGTCTGAAAATGAAGTCCTACACATGGAGCAATTCGCCCAAAACGCGTCCCTTTGCATATGAAAGCGGGGTACGAGGAGACTCTTCGCGCATCACAGAGGTGACGCAGAAAGGTAAGAGAGATCAGGTGTGTTTCGAATACCCGCCCGGACGTGCGGTTTTTCTTGGGTTTCCTAAAATCACTCAACAATTTGTACATTGTCCGTACGAATAATATATCACGGCATAAACTGTATCCGTTTTAGGTCCCAGTTTTATTCCACCGCCATTGCAAATTAAATATCTAGATTGCAAACTCTGGTCACTTTTTAGTTGACTATCATTTAAGTAAACACAGCCAAACGTTCAGTTTTCATTTTATTATTTTAAGGTGGTGTGAATTCGCTACTTACCCTGTCTGCTATCTTCTTGTTGATGAAAGGTCGAATCACAGCGTAAGCCATGTTGAAGACGTAAGACTCCCTCACGATGTGAATCGCTTTTATTCGAACCGGTGAGCAGTCCTGTGAAGTTAGAATAGAGGTACTGTAGAGTTTATAGAGAAAGGAAAATATGTGATATTTAGTTTTGCTATCGAAGTATGTATGCGCCTATGCACTTTGTAAAATGTAACTTACTGCTTCCTTCTTTTGGCACCAATAATAAAACAGTAAGGCGCAACGAGAACTGGTCAGGCTCTAAGCTAATTTGATTTACAAATTAAATTGATACCATGCACCCATCTATTTACGCCTGTACGTGTCACCTTCACTCTTAAATATATTGACACTGACTCTATTTTTACATCCGCTAAATTGAGGATTCGACGAGAAAAAGAAAAAAACGATGATACTTGGGAATGTTTAGTATTTAGTTCAATCGCTGGTTTGGTTAGTGTGATGTGTCTTGTAGTTCACGATATCTCCAAGTTTACTCTTAATATTTTGTGTAATGTAGGGAATAAGACACTAAAATGTGTAGTATTAATTTCGTTTGTACAAGCCAGTTGCGCGCGGGAAGATCTGTTTAAATCGAAGAACAGAAACAAAATCCACATCTTAAGTCCTTACCAGATTCAAACATACATAAGAGAAGTCATTTTGGTGCAGCTGTCGATTAGTCACGGTACTGGCGGACGTTGATCAGGTGCAGGTCAGGATACTGATATCCGTGCAAAGCTCTATGTCCCATTTCATATTGAGTCCAACCGCTGAAAACGCTACGATTCGATTAAATCAGTCAATCAGAGCGAAAAGTGCATCGTGATGAATTTGTCGTTTTTGTGTGTTTTCTATCACCCGTCGTTGCATGCGTCCCGCAGAGAAGAAAGCTCAGGATCAAGTCGCATTCACTGCCGCGTCATTGGTGGAGTCGCTTGATTTGCTTCGTTGGATCGTAGCGTTTAGGTGTGATTGGACTTATTATACAACGGAGTATATCCATAAGTACAACCAGGGAAATAGGAAAGGCAAAATGTATAATCGCTTCGTGTTAAGTGTGCGTGAAAAGGGAACAGGACGATTAATATGTCTACTCCATATGGTCTTTTTCTGCTATGAGCAGGAAAAAAAAAGGCAGTTGGAGTGGTGTGCGCTTTTGGTAGTGAGTAAAGTGTACGAACCAAAAGAAGCCTGGTGAAGCTCTTGAGCAGCCCAAAGTTGACGTAAACCATCTTATCCAAGGTAAGTCCGCCATTGTCCTGTATAAAGGAAATGCCGATCGTCTGTGCCACTGGGTCCGCTGTGAGATATTCCACGACGAGGGCAAATGCCTGCATGACTTCACTGTGCGCCGCAGTCTGGGGATCCCAGCCACCTAAAATCAGAACGAGTCATTCCGTAAGTATATGGTGACATATTTAAGGTGTCTTCCTTCTAAAGTCACGAGATCTAAGTCACGAGATCTCGGAGAGTAGCGTTCACTTTAAACAACTGGCATTCTTGTATGTGCATTGAGCATGATTTTATTCGATGCATCCTTAAGGGAGAAACTGCAGAATGGTTTCCTTCTTCAGTTTAAATCGATCGTGCTGCAGACAATTCTATTTTATCTCCTATTTTTCTCACGGGACCAAGACATTACAATGAGGAGTGCGTTTATTTTACAATAGATACATAAATAGAAGAATGTAAAAGACACAAACAGTAGTAAACGCAGTTTAAACCATTAATCATTGCAATTTAAATACGGGAGGTGCCGGTAATTGTACTTTAATGTCCATAAAACCAATTTGAAAATGAGGTTGTACGCGCGTCTAATGTTTATATCGGAGAACAGCGGTAAAGTACCTTGCTGGGGCAGTTGCTGCATTTTCGGCAGAAATACAGTAGCCTAAATGGAAAAAAGACCTATCCTTGGTTAGTTACTTGCCCTTTTTTTATCAGAACTATTTTATTTGTACCGAAACACTCAGGTGTTTGGAGCATAATGGCGAAAGCTCTAAGCAAAAATTTATGAAATTTATTGGGAAGATATCACTCAAGTTTTGAACACTGAACGCTGCATGTGCTAAAAACAAACCAAAATCTCACAGGGGTGGTCACATTAAACAAAGCTCTGTTCTGATGAACATAGTTAACGAAAACGGAGCGACGTAGATCGAACCCGCGAACGGGTATGTTTCGTTTTGCCTTCTTTTTGGTTTAAGCTAAAATATACAGGATACTCAGCCAACGCCGGAACACTTATCACCGAGCGAGTTCTTCGAAGTGCTAAGAAAAGTAGGGCAAAAGCGGCACATCATTGTTGTTCCTATTTTCCTTCAACCGTTCATGTAAATTGCGCGCAATTACATTGTCCAGTGTCTCTTATCAAATGTCTAGATTACTAATGGTCTTAAAGGTGTGGAACGCACTATACCCACCCGCATTGTTTCCTTAAATAATGTTATTAAATTTCCCACAATCATTAGTACTTCCCATCTAAACTCATCACTAGATTATATTGTGTTTAATATTGTGTGCATGTCGTGCTGAATGTTTATAAACCGCGTATATGCTGATTACCTTTAATAATGCTCACAAGAGCTTTAAGGAAAAATAAACGACTTATGAAGGCGCTGGTACACTCTGCGATACAACATCCTTAAAAAAACGCGGTAATTAAAAAATATATAAAAACCCAGATGGCACATTAAAATTTAAAAAAAACATTGCCAAAACAATTTGAGCAATATTTTCGCCATAAGACGCAGTTGAAATGGAGATGTCGAGGCTGCCGCCCAAGCCCACCCCGTGCTTACACCGTGCTTACATGTCTCATTGACTGAAGATATGATTGACGTGTGAAATCTTAATTGTAACATAGTATCTCCGTGTCGTAATAGTATTTTAATAGACAGTATTTTGTTTGCTGTTTCAGAAACAAAGAAGCTAGATAGAGTCACTTTTGTTTTCATAAGTATCCCAATATCGACCTTTTCATTGATGTGAATCGATAACAAACCTGGCTGGCGACTAGCTCAACAAGAGCAGCTCGTCGAGCTCGTTGATTTCTACGAGTGCGAGTCGGTTTGCGCTCACCTAAGTGTTTAGAGGACGATCTTCTCAAGCGACGTAGTCTAAAACTTTAAAACAAACAACTATAGCAATACGCTCCTTCGGAAGCGCCCTGCGGGTGCATGTTTTTTGTGTTTTTTAGCGAGATTAGATTAATATTTGGGACCCACATTAGCAATAATGCGTTTGAAATGCCTAGGCTTGATCTAAAATCGGCCGTAAAAATCGGCGCATACACGTCGCAATCGAAACTGTTCGTCAAAGTTGTATTTCACAAGTGGGTATTTCATGGGTAAAGGGGTAGTCAAAACGCCGAGCTCTGGCTTAAATTATTAATGCGTCGACGTAAAGCTAGCTGTCTTTCTCTCCGCTGCACCCGTCGAACAGGTTAAAATGCAGAACGCCGGTGACCACCGCTTGGCTTTCACATTCGAACGCGTTCCACGAGTACAGGACAGACAAAGGCAGCTATAGCTTTCGGTCGACCCACTAATCATTCGAACCAGAGCTCGAACCGCGCACTCTCGTCTCTCCCTCTCCCTCAGTTTCTTGGCGCATAGAACCCTGCACCTATCGTAGCGATGACACTTCAAACTTGGGCGCGTGCATTTAGTTCGAAGGCTCTCAAACCTAAGTTCATTCCTTCGCCCTCTATCCCCCCCTTCAAGACTCGAAGTCATGCCTCGAGCTTACAAGCAAGACGTCAACTGTAACGCGCAATTAGACGTCTACCTCTTCAGTCACCGCGTCACAAAAAACTTAGGATGCCACAAACTCAAGGGCTCACCTGATTTGAGCAGTAACACTGGCCGGCCATGAACGTCTCGCTGGGGAAGCACCATCACCACGCTTCTGGCAGCGGGTTTGGCTCTCGAAGGTACAAAATCCTCAAAGACAGAGGAGCATTCTTTGCGGATCCTGTAATAATCCTTAATATTCTTGAGTGCTTCATCAACATTGTACTTGCGCAAGCGGAGAAAGCGAAGCAAAAATTCGTTTTCTCTGCTTGATTGGAGCTCAGTTTCTTCTGGAAATGAAATATATATAACACAATTATCCAAGGTGTGAATGTGAAGTCCCCGTCACCAAATAATTTGTACGACGCCAAATATTCTCCGAATGCAACGTATTCCCTTTTCCAGCTGAGATGTTTCACTCGAAGGCTAAAGGAATTGACGTATAAAGATTACATTTCTTGTCGAATAGTGCAACATAGGAATGCTTAATAAAAATTTCCCATCGCGGTTAGACTATAAGAAGTTCGAGCGTCAGTCCCTCAACTATATTCTGCACCAAACATGAAATATTTAGAAAGTTATTCAAGCATCTTTTAGTTTGAATAGTTTACCGATTTCACCTCATTTCTAGTGGCCCCATGGCCCCCAAATTAGCCCCAGGTTATAAAATACTCTAACGTGTTTATATCTTTTTAAATATGCATGGTCTCGCTCTAAAACCAGCCCCGGGTGTTTAAGCGAAGACTTTAAAGAATCCCTTAAAATAGGGTTAAAAAAATCACTCCTTATGTGAACACACTGTCAGTCATGGCAAACAACAAGGTTTGCAAAACAAAACATTCTGAGTAGTTGAACAATTAACTAAGGTGTACTAATTATCTTTTAAAATTAATAAAAATTAATTTATAATTTTGATTAGAAACTTTTGCCCATCAAAAACCACTAAATCAACTCATTTCAAAGCCTTATAAGGCACGTTCGGCATTCTACGGAGTTCCAAAAGAACGTTCAATTCGGACACATTTCTAGGTTTCGGTTTCCTATTTCTTTGCTCCAGTGGTCAAACCAAATTAAATCTTCAAGGTCGCAGAATTTCTTTCTTCCTATATAGGCATATGAAGGCTTCTCAACCGTGTAAGATTAATCACATCTGCATTAACCTGATCAACTGAGTCAGAATACGCATATGTATTAGAAAAGTTAGTAGCCTGTCTGCTCTTTGGTGAGTTTCTCGAAGAAAAAAAAAGAAGAGGAAAGACGAAAAATTAAGAAAGAGGAGGACACGAATAGCAAAGATTAATTTTTCATCCCTGGTATAACCGTCCTCCATAAGCAAATTTACGTCGCAAAAATGTTTCAGAAGCCTGGACTCATCATGATAACGCGAACTACGCCGACTTGACACAACAATCATTAAACCAGACGAAATGTTTAATTATACTCTTATTACCCCAAAGTACGTTTATGGGCTGGCTTTTATGCGAGAAATGGCGCAACACTGTGTCACGAAAAAGCGTCACACACAGGCCAAGGTAACATAAAGCGTGCATGTATAAAAAAGGCTTACTTAGGCAAGCGGGGAGCCGAATTTTCGGATGCCGAACCCCAAACCTGTACTCGGGAATTAAAGCCCAAACCATTCGAGTCAAGGACCGACGTCCTTACTGGACGCCACAAGGAGGACGTGAAAGTTGCTTGACTAAGTATGATTTGCCACCAACAATCGCCTGCGGTAGCTGCGACCTTCCGCGGTGAGTAATACCTAGTCCACCATACTTCGTCCTTAGACGACCGTCGCCGGCGATGCCATAATTAGTCCAGCATACTTGGCCCGCAGGTGACCGTCCGGGACGAGTCATACATAGTCGTGCGTAATTAGTCTGCAGGCGATTGTTGGCGGTGGGTCGTATACTTAGTCCAACATACTTTTCCACAGGCAACCATCGGCGCGCGCAGCTGGTGCCCGAATGACGAAGCGTAGCACCCCACAACGAGTCGCGACATTATCACGCAGATCATAACATACAAAGAGATGGCGCGGTGGGCGTATGACGTCACAACCCCAGACAGGAGTCAATTCGGAGCACAAGTTCTCTGCTTTTTGCACAGGGGTTGCGGTGATGTCAGAACGCCAAGCTCTTGTAGGCTGGTGGAAAAAATAAAATAGTGGGTAGACCTCAAGGCATCTAGCATTGAGATCTACCCACTATCTCTTAATCGAACCCAATCAGAGCTCGGTGTTGTTCTGACGTAACCCCATCTCCTGCGCAAGAAGCCGATGGTTTGTTCTCCGTATTGATAAAAGGCCCGATAAGCTTCCTCCCGACGTAGCTACCACAAGGGGTTCCTTGCAGTTATAGATAATTAAAAATTCAAGGCCCTACATTCACGCACGAAAAAGGCAGAACCCAAGAAACAGGTCTAATAAAAAGCGTGGTCGTGACGTACTCCCATCCTGAATAAATATAAACTCGTCTTAGTAACTCTTGTAACCACACCACACACAGAGTGCGTGGTGTGTTTTGTGCGCCGCGCGTTCGAAACTACCCAAAGCTCTCCGTAACCAATCACTGCAAATTACAGTTCATAACCTATGCATAATGGTCCCACGACATATTTTGTACTCCCCATCTTTATCAGAATGATCAAGACCACTTTATATTGTTTTATTTTATCAAGTCGGCGTCGGTTTGCTTTTCTGTCGAACTTTAAGATGAGGGCTTTCCGCGGTCAAAACACAAATGTGAGACGGAGAAGTCACTCGCCTCTTCGTTAACACGACAAATGCCATTAATGACATCTGCTGGTCAAAATACAAAGCTCTAAATACAATTAAAAAGGGCAGCTCTTTCAGAACATACTCTTAATGTCGCAAATATTCAGACAGTCCACAGGGTCAAGTCGGTGTGTCCAAAATGCCATATGAAAAAAAAAATGCATCCCGCTATTAGGAACTTACCATCTAGCAGATGATTGAGTTTCTCCAGCGCTTCACATGTTCCCTGGTCAGTGTCTCGAAGTTCAGTTTCACCGATCAGCTGGAGCTTGGGCTGGAGATGATCGTTTGATGTCATGTTTTAATGCACTTGCGTTTAGATAATAGTTCCCTTGGCTTGTAGTAAAAGTGCCAAGACCGACAGGAGTGTTGAATACTGGGCGAAAATCTCGCACTTCGAGAAAGGTGCGCACTGAAGGGAATAATGTGGACACCTACTTAGTTTTCCGGCACTGGTCCGTAAACACGTCATGAGTGAGAACGTCAGGAAGGCATAGTCTTTCTTAACAACTGCCATCGCAAACCGGTTACACGAGTAACCAAATCGACTAACTTGGAATTTCTGAGCAAAGGAAAGTCGCACCGCTATGGCGGCCATCCGACAAACAGGCTTCTTGACTTCCTCAAAGCGTAATACGAGAGAGTCAAGAAAGGGTTGTTATTCTGTAGACGTTTTCTAAGCTCACGGAATGCAGCTAGTCGATCTTAGGAAAACAGAGTGTAATGCTCTGGGTGAATCTATCGTTCGATATTGCACCTCGTTATCTGGATTGTGCTCAAATTTCTAAAAGACACTCCACAAATTTGCAAGTAGTATCGCCAATGGAACGATGTACGATGATGTTGAAAAATGTGAAAAACTGCGTATTCTTGCGATGATTAAATATAAAAGAATTGTATAGGTATGTCATTTTAATAAAATATTGTTATACAAAAGACTGAGGTAAAACAAAATTGTGAACATTAAGCCGTATTGAGACTTTTATTCTTCCAAAAGAATAAAACAATTTGTGGAAAAATATAAATATGCTATTATGTTCCGCAATATTTTAATAAGTTAACGGAAGCGCTCAACCAAATAGATTCATTGAACCGAGTAAAATAATGGTGTATCCAGTTGAGCTTATGGTAACATGTACGTTGATCTTAATTTCTGAGGTTTGCTTTTTTCTTTTTTCTTTGTTTCATTCGTTGCATGCTACCAGTCATGCTTGGAAATTATGTTAATGCAGCACGTTGGCACAAAGCCCGATATACACGCACTACCGTGCTTTCGTGGGCCAAATAATGTATAATACAAATGTTTAAAAAAAGTTATAATTGCAAAAGAAATTTCTTTGGCGTGCTGCATTAACATAATGCAGCCAGCACGCCACGTGCGCCGCCATTACGTGTATAGATATTCACGACTCTCAGGTACCACTGGTGAGCAAACCCGTCTCTGACCGCATGCCTAGATAAGAGATAGCATTCTCTGATGAATATCTGCACAGCGTGTTCTATTGTTTAACAACAACCGACATGGGATGCGCACCGCCCTACAGACCGGATGCATGAACAAAATGCTTTCGTGCCAGAATAAAAAATAATAATCAATTTGATTTAGAGTGTTGTAAATTATTATTTAAATCGTGATTTAAATCAGACCAGTTTAATTTAAATTAAATTTAATTAAAAATTAGACCATATTTAAATCAAACCAACCCCCCCCCCCCCCCGTTTTTACTCCAGCAGGATGCATCTTATCTGAAGCAGGGATTTTTACAAATAAAACAAAAAGGTGGCTGACGTAGACTTGACATTCTGGGCTTGAAGGGAAAGTGAAACTCATGAGTGGGTCCGTAATATAGCTTAGTTCTCTGCCCTTCGCTGTTCGAGGTATCAGCGGACGTCTATCTGGAGAACACCGGAGAAAACTGCGGTCGGTCCGTGCTCTATGCGTTCTTGAACGGCATCGAGAAAGGTACACACGGCAAGCGTCAGTGTACCGTGTATACCTTGTTTTAACCGACGTTCCAATTACTTTTCATGAGTTTCTTGGTGTTTTCTTTTCCTTATTGCTTATATTTATATATTGAAAACGTTTTTTATTCACCGACGTCTCATCCGAGGCTCGACCTGCAAAAAAGAATATTGATCCAAACCTGCTTTACTATTTAATTATCACCTTACTTTTACCAACCATGTTTTGCTATTCCCTGGCAATATATGCCGGTATAGTTAGATCTGCATACATCAATTCTTATTCCAGTTTTGGCAAGTCGTATGACGGCCTCTACAGCCTCGCGATTTCGATAATAGAGAATTTGAGTAGATCGTTCCGATCTCTTCGATAACGATATCCGATACTCCGCCACCGCCTTTGCGAATGCATCATTTCGTAATCGGGTATCGTTATAGGGGTATTGGAGGTATGAGAATGATCTACTAAAACTCTCGAATATCAGGCAACGGCAGCAACGACGAAGCTTTGCTCTATCTTCGAGGTAAATAGTACTTCCATTGCTCCGCTCAAGAAGCTCAATGCAGAGCATGAAGCATTCGTGAGGCACACTATGGCGCTCCCATCAAGTGCCTCAGTTCTAAGGGTGTTCAGCGTATACAGTCGACGTCTTCAGTAAGAAATGTCGCAAAATGTGCGACAAGACTTTCGATAGCCAGCTGTTGCTCAAAATACTCAAGAACAACAAATGGAACAGGGGAAACAAAAACAACTTGAATAACCCTCTTCCCTTTGTTTCTTACTGGAGGGCTATAATGTTGTAAGTAACGCCGCGAAACTAACGAATTACGTTTTGGGGTAATGGCCACCTACTTTTACAGGAGGGTAAATATCATTGTAATTAATTACAATTTAGCCTTGATTAATTGTATTTCCTTACAATTTTTCAATAGTGTACAAATCTGGTGAAGGTACCTATACCATGATTAGCTAACTGTCACAATCAGGGCCGGTTCACACACACGGCGCAGCACTAAATCAACGCTAAAACCATCGCTTATGCAGCGCTGACTTAAAGATGCCTTGGTACTCAAGCTGCACTGTATCAACGATGTATCACTAATATTGCCGCGTGCATTATCGAGAAGGAACGCTTCTCCGTACTTCTAGAAGATTCGTGTTTGCTCTTACCCCCAGTGCAATAGATAAGAACGCCAACATGACCTGGCCGAGTCAGTATCCTGAGTGTTGCTCGAACATTCTAGGCAAAAACAAAATGTCCGAGATAGTGAGTGTAGTTGATAAGGGTGTGGGAACCATGGGGTTCCCTCTATCCCTATCTAGGCCTAGCTTGAAGCAGGCCGTGGGAGTCGTCGTCACCATTGGCGTCGGCCTCCCGGATACAAGGAACCACGAGGCCGAATTCCCCGAAGGGACCGGCTCTCCCTTGCCCATTTTGGGTGAACGCGCCTTCGGCACACCCTTGAGAGTTATAATGGACGCGACTGCTAGCGGCCTCCCCGGGCGTGTCCATTCTCCGAGGCTACAGAAGCTGGCCCCGAAGGAGTGCCAGGGGCTCTCGTCGGCGGAGGCCCTGGCTCTGCGGAGCTCGGTTTTTCTTTGTGGGCCTCCGACTTCCCGTGAATTTGCCTAATGCGGCAGCGCGGGAAACCGACCGGGTGATACTGGCAATTGAGCCAGCGCCCAGACTTTTCATGTCTAAGAGCGAAGCGTGTTGGCATTTCAGTCAATAAACACGTCGAAAACGAACTCACTATGTGGGTGTTGTCTCTCGTCCACCGGCGCCCCAAAAAGCAGTCAATGGACGGACCCGGCCGTAGCCGCGCAAAGAGCGGACTACGGAGTGGGTATTTACCTCAATGAGCACCCAGGGGTTAATTTATTGCTAATCCCCACAGGGGCCCAGCGTGACCTTGTCGACTCACTAACCCTTTGCACTCTCACCACTAGCCACCTGTCACGCCGACATCTTGACGGCGGCTGCTACTTTCTTAACGCTCATTGTTTGTTTGTTTCTGGCACAAGTTCGCCAACTAAACCCTTGTTTTCAGCTTTACGCTTGTCAATCCGCTTCCATTCGCGACAATATGGCGCGAAGTGAACACTACACCAGCAATCACAGCGCTATTTTCAGCGCTGACTAATAACGCTGAGGTTGCGTGGTACTGTGTGTGTGAACAAGCCTTCAAAGTAACAGCCTAGCCTTAAAATAATTAAACCCTGTCATGGGTCCCACTTGGGTCATAGATGCAGATGATTGCCATCTAAACAGACGGCATCACAAAGGCCCCCGTAATAAACATTCGTTCTATATCGGTACTAACACTTATGTATTTATTTATTTCATTGTCCACAGGGACATATGCATTACAGAGGGTACTATGTTACATAAGTAAAACGCAGTAAAAAACAGCGAAACTAAATAAATTATACGCCAGTCAGGCCTCTCTGCAAAAAAGGTTACCTACGGCAGTCCGAAAATGTTCGTTATTGGGAATTTTGGTCATAGCTCGGTGAAGGCTATTCCACGTGGGTGAAGTGTTCGGAAGGAAAGTAATTTCAAAATTAACTCTTAAATCCGACAACAGTGCAGATATTTTTGCAAACGAAAACAGCCCCAGAAAACCAACAGTATCCGTCACGCAGACCTGGTAAGCTGTCAAGAACGGCCTGAAGGTACTTGCTAATTGCTTATCGCTAGTCATTTCAACGCCATGAAATTAGGTTGCTCCTTCAGCTCCTAGACCGCAGACATTGAGCGTTGCGATTGGAATACCTGGATGGAGATTACAAATCATGTTTAGTGCTTCTGTGCCGAAACTAATAAACGACAAAAATGTTGGTACAAACTTTCCTTGACGCACAGAACTAAAGTAAACGAAACGAAGAATTCCCTATTTGCTATTCAACGGCCGCCGATCCTTCGTTGTAGTCTCTGTTGGGAGGCTGGACTCGTGTCAGATTCGGCTGGGGCGCACGGAGCACCGTGAAAATTCTGCCTCCAAGGCCGCGCGACTGTTTGAGTGCAGCAATGGCCGCACGATCAGGTGAACGTGGGGCATTTCGCCGTGCGTAAGCTCTCGGAAACGTCACTTCAAGGCCAACAATATATGGGTAGACGGCTAAAAAAAAAACTCAATGCCCCTGGGGCATTGAATTTTTCAATGCTTCTGAGGCATTGCCAGGAAAAGTAACAGCAATATAACCCGTTTGTTTTCTTCAACGGAATTGCTTTAGGTAAATTTTTCGTTAATTGTTAAAAAGTGAAACTAACTAAAAACCATTCGTGAACTAAAATTTACATGATGATATTCACAAGTAGAGTAGGAAGCGTAGAAAGGAGTTCCTCACTTCCCAGTCCTGATGCTCGAGCTCGTTGTTTCCCCTATGTATTTTGTCTGTCGTTGTCTGTTAATCTCTAGACCTATCAACTCACTTCCGTAAACCGGCATGCCGACTCCCCCATCAGCCCATGAAATTCAACATGCGATGCTGAACAACGACCGAGACGGTGAGATTATAGTGAATATATTATCAATACATTCAATTCGCACCGTGAGTCCCCTTTCCAAAAAGAAAAGATTGTGTATAAAATAACTCCGCAGAAGTCAGGGACTCAACGTACAAAGTAGAAACTTTCCTGGAATACATTTCTAACTGGTCCCATTTACGCATCAAAATTTGAAGTCTCAACTCTGACTACATACTTAATAAAAACTGACTGCTTCAAGGATGTTCCATCTTTCAAAAATATGTTTTTGTTCTATATCAACTTCGTACTTGGAGCTGAAATTCGAAATTTTTATTTGTAAATGGGACCAGTAAAAGACGTATTAGAGGGAAGGTTCTACCTGATACGTCCAGTCGCTTATCTTTTTGCGGTACCATTGATTGTCTTGAACTTATTTTGGGAACACCCGGAGCTTGTAAAAGCAGTCATTTGTTTTGAACCATTCTTTGAGCTAACTAGGTTTCACTCCTACAAAGCGTAGATGCTGTTCCCTGCCTTTGCCGTATTGAGATTGCTTTCAAGGTGCATTTGATGAAATTAGTGCATTGTAACAAGTCAACTTTTACATGCAAATAAGATTATTTATTTATTTATTTGCTTTACGCTCAAGGCCTGAAGGCATTACAGAGGGAGAGAGCAAACTTGGGATCAAAACAACGTAATACATAGTTATTCACACTCCAAAAAAAAAAATTGGTAAGAGCAGATCTAAGAAGTAGTGTCAGTTATGGATGAAATTGGTCCGGGAAGGTGGTTTCACTCGAGGGATGTGCGAGGAAGAAAAAAAGATTGGAATGTAGATGTGATAGCGATAGGTACCTCAGCTTTGTGCTGATGATCATGACGAGCAGAAATATAAAAGTGACAGGTGATTAATTTGGCGCAAAGCACAGAGTTATAAAAATAAAGTTTGTGAAATAAAGAGAGGCGTGAAAGCTAGAGTCACTAAATAAGCTACATTTTCAGAGTACCGCATTCCTTTTCTTTGGCAGTTTGCCGACAATAGTGTCGCTCTATTCAACAATATTCTGGTTCGGTGCGGCATCATTGGACAGCGGCAGTCACGTGAGTCACTATCATCGTCATTGCGTTTTTTTCAACGCCACCATCTTGGGTCCAGCGATCCGCTGCCTGCTGCTGCTTTACTGTTTACTGCGCACGCACGCTGAAGTCCGTCGCTCAGCACGCACTTTTTCCTTCTTATGTCGAGATACGAACAACACGACCTTGATTCGCTGCCACCGCTGTGGCTACGGCAGCTGGCGAAGGCGACGGCTACAGCTCGGCTTGGCTCAGCTACAGGCACTCCTCCATCTGCGCGTGGACCCAAGATGGCGGCGCCTGACGCGCTTCAGACGCGTAGTTTGGGAGATGTGGTACTCTGGAAGCGTAGCTTTCTTTAGTGACTCTAGTGAAAGCTTGCGTCGCAGGAAGAGGCGCGGGAGTGACAAAGTTGAGTTCATAGTGACGCTAGACGTATAATCATAATTAGAGAGAATAAAACGAGCGGATATATTTTGAACGAGTTCCAACGTGGTGACGACAGTGGCCTGTCCGGGATCCCAGACAAAGGCTGCATATTCTAACTTCGGTCAAACTAGAGTTTTATAAAAAAAAGAAAACGCAAAACTACCTTGAGGGAAACAGGTCCTAATGAAAAGGTACGCCTGAGGAGCCTAACGTACGGTTAGCATTACCTGTGATATACTGAACATGTGTTTTTCATGAGAGGTTAGAAGTTATATGTGCACCTAAATATTTTTAAGAAGATGCCGTGTCATGCTGAGTCTGATTAAGAAAGTAGTTGCTAGTTTCATGTGACTGGCGAGATACACGTTTGTTAGCATTAAGCGTCATAGACCATACCTCACACCATTGGTAGATAGCGTTAATGTCAGACTGAAGCATGATGTTATCATGGTGATTAAGCATCTCACGGGGAAATCACACAGTCGTCAGAAAATAAGCAAATATATGAGGGAACATTAGGAGGAGGTCGCTAATATGTATTTAAAAAAGTAAAGGTCCTAAAACATAGCCTTTGGGAATTCCAGAGGCTACAGACGTTAAGGAAGAGTTACCATTATTTACCGTAACAAATTGTGACCACATTAATAGAAAGGAATGAATCTATGCACGAGTATTAGCATCTATGTTAAACTTGGACAGCTACAGAAGTAGTTTATGAGACACTTTATCGAACGCTTTGCAGAAATGAAGGAAAATCCAGTCTGCCTGGTGCAGTCTTCCTTTATCTACTTGTGTAACAAACAGGCAATCTCTTGTTATTCTGTAGTGCACAACAGGCGAACACAATTTGTGATTTTTTTTCTGTACTAGCTTCTCGAAAGCGTTTTCTCAATAATTATACTCTAGCTTGCACGTCAAAACAGTGGTACACGCATGCATATTCCAGTTTAGATATATGTTTCATTATGAGCACTGGAAATATGTGAAGCGAAAATGCCTTTATTAGATTATTCAAGTTCATTGCGTGTTTAATCCCCGGTGCATAATGCCCTGAGGACCTACAAACCCCGGATATGTTAGAAGAAAGTTTGGGAAAGTCACAAGGAGGTATGCAACCAAACGAATGGTTGCTGCATGTGACAAAAAGTAAGTTATAAAAAACAAACTTTTTTTGCAGAAGCAGAGTGGACACATGGGGAGTCCAAGCTGCTCCTCAAACTACTAACCAAATTATTACTCAGAAATAAGCCTAATGAAGAGGTTCTGAACCAAGAAGGTAATGTTTGAACGAATCGTCCTTGGCCTCAAGCTAGTTCTGAAGATATCACGGACAGCACTCCAGTACGACAGCAGATGTAAGACGCTTCTGATGCGGAAAAATGACTCTCATAAAGTGAACAAGACGTCCGGAAGTTCATGCTGCAATGTTGAATTTGGAGTAGAGTTTGCTTGAATTCGTGCCATTGACGACAGCCTCGAGCCCAAGGTGATGCGTAGAGTGAGCTCCGTAATCCACAAGCCTGCCCCTGTAGTTGCAGCAACGGAGGGCGCTACAATCTCGCCAGCAGTGAAGCAGCAGAACTCCCTATCCCCAACGACGGGCTCTCCTCCAGAAGATAGCAGAGCTGAAACGTCTGCAGAAGCAAGGAGGAGGAGGCGGGCTGACCGGGTGAGCAGTGGCACGACCTGGCAGTAACAGATGGCAGAGTCTTTCTCACGCTTGAAAGGCATCCACGATGAGACGGACAGCAACAAGGAAAGACGACAGAGAACACTTGGAAGTGCACGAGCAGTACAAGGCCTTACTAACACAAGTGAGAGATGGTTGCCGGCAAAACGGTTCACTGCTGTAATAAGGAGTTCTTAGGCTAATCCCTAAGATAATAAAAAAATGATCATGTCAACCTTTTGTTGCAATTACTGATTTATGTTACTCAAATATTCCCCGAAGCAAGGATAAAATACAGCCAATCAGTTGTACGTACTCTCAAGTAACCCCTTCAATGTTGTAGTTTGCTTTTATGAAACGGAAGACAGTAAGCAACAAAAAATATTTTTGAACTTTAAGCATTGTTTGCTACTTGCAAAAAAATCAGAACATGAAAATTGGAGATGCCATAAATATTTTTTCAACAAGGTGGCTGAAAGATGTCCGAAATTTCAAGTTTATTACATTAAAAAATTCAACCATTTTTATTCTTATTTTGTTCTAAAGTTCCGAAAATTCTCGAACTTGCTGTAACTTGCTCTGGAGTAGCCGGCGCCATTTCAAGGCTGCCAAATTCTTCATAACACCATTTATTTTCTTCTTCTTCTTCTCGAACTTGCTGTAATGAGAAATTTGACCGTTTTCAAACGTGAGAAATTGCTTTATGGCCCATTCGGCGAACTTCGAAGCATGTTGGACAACTCGAAGACATATTATGAGACTTTAAACTTGCTTCAATGTGCACCCGTATCTTTAACTTTTAGCAGCTGCTGCAAATTACCAGCGACCTAATTCACGCTGTGGACGTAACAATATGCAATTGGCAAAGCAATCGAAGTTTGATCACTGTAGTAGTAGGCTGACTGGCAGCTCTGTTATGAAAGCCATTTGGCCAAGCGTCAAGCACCCTGCTCACCCTCCAAACCAGCAAGCTCGTAATGTTAGTTTTTCAAAAACCACTCTGAGCTTTGCCTTAGGCCTTGAGCTAAAGTATACTATACCCTATGCTTGGACTTGCCTGAACAGAGCTCACATGTCAGGAAATGAACGAAAATTACTAAAACGGCATATGGAGCAAGGACCCCCGTTAGATTCAAAGAGTTTGAACTTGACAAACTTGTGCTTGAAAAACAAAGTTTAAATATTTTACATGTTTGAACTTGAAAATTTGAAGATATTCAAGGCCGTCGAGCTCGAACTTCAAAAAACCTTAAAAGCTTCGAGCTTTGCCTAATTTAAACCTCTCAGAAGCTTGAAGGCTGCAAGCATTCAAAAAGCGAAGCTCAGAGATATTAAAATTTTGAAACCTTTCAAATTTGAGCGTCGGGTGGCTTGCGACATCTTTAATGAAAATAAGCACAAAAACGGGCATTAAAGACAGTGACAGTCATTGTACTGGTGCAGGTTCAATAAACACATGCATAGTCACAACTTTAGCAAGATATTAACTCTCAAGTACTCAGAGCCACACTTGAAAGACTATAATAAAACCATTAATCAACTCTTGTCAACACAGTACAAACAGTTACACACAATCAAGAAAACAAGATAGGTAAACTTCGCCATTTTTCCCAAAACGCTGCTGGATCGCACAAATGCTTTTCTAGTTGCTTCCAGTCGTTAGTTCACGAAATGCTACAGGCAAAAGGACAATTCATGACACAGAATTATTTTTTTTGTCGAAGAGTGATGGAGGAAGATTGTGATTGTATAAAGGCTGATTGTTGCTTACAATGCAATTCGAAAAAAATGTAGTCAATAAAATATTTACCCTTTGGTCAGTCAAAGTTAATATTCTGCTTTTATTTAGGGTGCCTTTCCAAATTTGGATGCTCCAAGATGTAAATCTCAAAACATGATTTTTAACCAGTTCATTGTCTCATAAACGAGGTCCAAATAAAAAAGGTACCCATATTTTACGGCTCGAATCCTCCCTTGTGAATTGACCATGACAAATACCTGTACAACAAAAAGTATAAATTTGAAGAAATCAATTACTATTTACGAAATCTCAGAGCCTCTGACGATTCGCTAGGCCTCTCGTTTTCAGGATTGGGTGCGTCTCCTCAATCATGTCAACGTCATCTGGCAGACGACCGAATATGACTTCTACTCCTCCAATTCTCATGTCTCCCGAACCAATACATAGTTTGTGAATAAAGCACCAAGACATACTGAAGTTGCTTTCTGAGTCCACCTCAGCAAACTTTAGGTAAGTCAGAAGCATGAAGCGATGCTTCAAAACCTGGAACGCATTCTCAATCGTGACACGTGTGGCACTGAAGTCATGATTAAACACTCTCTGTTCAGAGGTTACGCTGCCGTAGTGTCTAAAAGGTGCGATGAGATATTCCCGAAGAGGCTGTGAGGCCTAACCCGGCATCTGAAACTTCCCTCCTCTACACAGGGTGGGAAGCCTCTCAGAGACGTCCGACAGGTTGAACACCCTGGCATCAGGGATTCGACTGGATATGCCAGTGAAAGCGTCGAGGAATCGGCGCTTGTTATCGCATACTTCCTGTAGTGTTAAAAAAAATGTCGTACCGGTTCACCAACATGACAGGCAGCTTCTCAACCGGACAGCGAATGTTCACGTACGTGCCATCCATGCAGCCGATGACGCCTAGGATTTCCGATACCTTGAAGAAGAATTAAGAGAGTATTAGCTGTTTCAAGGCAGCACTTAAGCTGCCAAAATTAAAAATAAATGCAACGGGAAACGAGAATTAGAATGCAGCTTTTCCAGTATGCAGGCACTGAAGAAATTTGTAGTGATAGCCATAATAAACACTCCAATCATCTCTGTTATCATTCTGCCAAGAGATCTTGACGAGAATCATTATTAAACATGAGATACGAAATTATATCAAAAGGTTATCAGACAGGTCCTGTAGCACAAAAACAAAGTACAGCACGATAGTGTGCTCGCAGTGGTCGAAGGTGACAACTTTCATTTGTCACGGTACCCGTGGCATCGCTCCATGAAGAGTGCAAGCCGTCCAGCACAAGTTTCTATAACCACGTTCACGTGCGCATCTGCGATTTCAATATGAATAGAGAGCTAACATAAAATTTTACGCCCAATTCGGCAAATCTCGAGTGGAGAGCATTGAAATTATTCGGAAGGCTTATGACGAAAAAGCAATGAGGTGCTTTGAGGGGCACTAGCACTTCAAAAGTGGCAGAACATCACTGGAAGACGAAGGGGTCAAAGCGACCTTGGGCGAGAACAACTGCCGAAAATGTTGCCAACATTTGGGGACTTGTTCACGAGATATGTATGAGGATTGCCTGTACGGTTTCGTCTGACACATTGACGATGTTAGCAATGTCCTGAATGTTTCTCCGACAATCCTCATGCACAGGTTTCCTCATTTTGAACATATTTTCGAGGTTTGTGTTCGTGAAAGCTCGGCCTGGCCTCTCTTCGCCTTCCAGCGGCGTTCCGCTCCTCTTGAAGTGCGACTGCCTCTCAAAACACCTCAAACGACTCATTGTTTTTTCGCCACAAACCTGCCGAATCATTTGAAAGATCTCCGTTCAAAATCTGTCGAGTTTCACGCAAAACTTTGTTATCTTTTTGCCTTAGTTTTGCAGTTAATACTCCAATTGCAGATGCTCACGTGGACATGGTCCTTAAACCTTGTGTAACACAGCTGGCACTTTTCACAAAGCGACGCCACTCAGTGGCGTGAAAAATAAAGTTTGGTGCTCTCGACCCCTGCGAGAAAACTGTCGTGCTGAACTTTTGTTTAGTGCTACAACACCCGTCTGGGAACTCTGATGCCACCACATAATACTGATTTTATAACATTTGTCTGATTAGGACGTACATACTATTTGATTGAACAGGCAACTTAAATCACTCAGTATATATTTAATTTTGCCATGCGTGCATCCTACCAAAGAATAGTGCAAGTCCAATGTAAGCTCCAAACGTAAAAATCGACTCAAAAGAGAGCTACATTTTTAAAATTGTGTACGGAATGGACCATTTTAAGTTAGACATCGTAGGCGGTGCCACTGTTTATGACTTAGTGCTGTCTACCCTGATCCGGCCATTAAAGACAATCCAAAGCCGTCCAGCTGACTGGCTGCCTTTACCAAACTGCAACCTGGACTGAGTGTGTGCTACATGGCATTTGTTCGGAGACTTCAAGGACTGCGACCAAATCGTTGTGTTAAAATGACGATTTAATAGGGCACTGTTAACAGCTATTGCTCGTGATCCTTTCACGCTTATTCGTCTTCGCGTGTACATCCACCAAATCCTAATCTTCTTCTGGTTGTCATTCCCCAACATCCTCCCGAACCAGCAAATGAGACCGGTCTCTGGACTGTTTAGCTTCTCCGGCTGTGGAAAGTTAAGTCATAGTTATCCTCTTAATCGGAAAGTTGCGCAGGCGTTATAACTTTTTGATGTGTGGTGGATTTCACTTTGTGTGAGGAAGTCAGTTGGCTACGGCTTCTACTTCGATAGGCATAATGAGCATCTAAGGATCGACGAGGGCTCTGCGGGTGGGCCGCTAGTACTAGGGAGACTTGGCTAGTAGAAAAGCGTCAGCATAAACACTTCCCGTGGAAGGCGACCTAGAGAGACAGGCGGAGTTTATGACGCGAGGTTCGGAACGCGCGTTTTCTGCCAAGAGAAACGGAGCGCGCGTTTCGGGCCGGGAGAACTCGGTGGCTCTGGCAGGCACCGTTTACGCAACGCGTTTACATCGGTGTAGTCTTTCTCGCCCCCGCGTGTGGAGGGTCACGGCAGAACGGCAACGTCAGACCACGTCTGGCAGAATGAATGACGGGATGGCTCACTTACTCGGCTCATAGACTGCGTGCACGAGCAGACTGCTCGTGCACGCAGTCTATGAGCAGTTCCTAACTGAGCTAATCTAACAACGTTGACCCTAGCAAAACCATCTTGAATAGGGGAGACCTGTCAATCGCGCGCCCTCCTATGGGCGAGCAACTGGAGCTCTAGCTGGCGTTGCGGCTACGAGGCCGCACGCAAAGCCCCCCCCCCCATCGTTTTGAATGGGGAAGGCTGCGCGATTCACAGTGCGACACTGAAACCTGTGATTTTTCTTACAGGCGACTATTAAAGCATGAAATTATTTACCAGGTGTTGTGGGGAATCCTGTGATCTCCCTTCCCTGATGGCTGCGATAACGGGCGCAGGTTGGAACACTCGGCCTCCTTCGCCGTGAGCTCCGACCTGTTCGTGAGGCGGAGGGCCGCCTGGCTTGGGGGCCCTCCTCTCACTCTCTCTCGTTGGGACTGAGTTCCGTTCCCCGCTCGGATGCGGATTACTGCTGACAGGCGAGGAGGTTTCGCCTCTTGTTTTCCCGCTTTCGGGAAAGGGACTCGTCCGGTGACCACGAAAGAGATAGGACGTGTGTCGGCGACTTCTCCGATGCTTCCTCGGTCTTGGCTCTCCGGTAGCACGCGTCTGGCAGGTAAGAACCTTTTCTTACCTTGCCGGCGCAGAGGGCATTTCGGATGGGGACATAGTAGTTAATTTTAAGAATGTTCTAATAAATGCTCTTGGACTCTGTCCTTAGTCTGGTACGTGTGTCTTCTCTTCCGCTATATTCGAGGAGAAAGACAAGGTAGTCGATTATTGGCACCGACGGAGGTAATTTATCGAACCGACCCGCGGTAATGTAGCCCTAAACGTCGTCTATATTTCCGCGGAGATGTGGGGACCGCGGACTACTAGGTTTGACGTCTCCTTTGAGATCGCCACTGCTGTTGAGATAACCCTTTGGTGACTTTATCGGTACCTGTGTTGGTAGCTAGCAAAATCCCAGAGTGTATACAGCATTTGTTTACCCTAATTGTAAAACAAATCCTATGTATGCTTCTCATAGAAGTCCTGCCCCTTCAACACCTTTCTGGAAGTCGGTTTTTCTTTTATGACCTACTTTGCCCGCGGCTCCTCCATCATGTTTGATGCAATGTTCGTCAGGAAAGGCCTCGTGAACTTCCTGACGACGAGTGTAGCCAGGGCGGTTCTGTGATCTTGTGAGTCATAGAACCGCCCACACAGCCTACACAGGCTAATAGCGGGTTGCTCACAATTGCCGGCAGAACCTTTTTAGTAAACGTCAGCAGTGGCTTCCTCAGTGCTAATAACCCCGTCTGGGCAGAATTGGCTGCGCTCTCAAGCGTTTTCAGAACGTTAACGAAGCGGGGTCTGGGATAGCGCGGTACCCCACGGTCCAGGTTGCGTTCTATCGCAACGGTTGCGCTGTGGTGTGGATGGGACTTGAGCTGGTGCAAGCACCTGTCGCAGGCAATGTCGTCTTCAGCCGCCCTCACGAGAAAACCTCCGATAAGTGCCAGCGTGCTGGTTTGCAGTCCTGGAGCTGGAAAACCAATCGAAACATTCGTTTTCCGTTTTTTGCTAGTTTTAATTTTTCATAAACGATTATCTGCGAACGTCTGAAGTGTCTTTAAGAAGGGTTGTGAAATCTTCTTCATATATTTGGCGGCCAAGCAGCAGGCTTTTGCAGCAGCACACAGATATCAAACTCTCACTCTTAAGTGCCGCTCACTTGTGTAATGTCCGTAAGAACCTTCAAGGTAATAAATGATGACGATGATGATGATAATTTGTTGCAGAGATGAGAGGGCGCCTTAGGCATCCGTTCCGTCGTTGGAGCCGGTCCGCTGCCTCTCCGCGGGAAAGGGCGACTCTACGCTGTCTGAAAGAGAACTTGAACGTTAAAACGTACTTAAAGCCCTGGTTCAACAGGTGACGTGTGCACAATACAGTAGAAAACGTCGTGACTGCCAAGGCTTCGTGAGTCTCGGATGTTAGTAATACGCGGACCGACGGTATCGTTCTCTTCCAGCTGTTCACATACTCGAGGAATGTGTTCCTGAGCAAACATATCAAAAGGTCCACCGGCTCCACCTCGGCCCCTTCGAGGCAGCATTTCTCTCGTTCACCTGGCTTGCCGTCAATAGCAGATACAATTCTTGTGTCAGCATGTATAACAATTACAAATACTCTGAAAGATGAGTTGCACGCAAAAATAAAATTAATTCATACCTTCTTCGTTTGTGTGACGGTGGTGCGTGTGTCGCCGGGGGTTTCTTCGCTGTAGTTTCTAGCTTTTTTATATTCACATTCTTTTTATAGTCATCTCATGTAAAAAGCAGCGAGCATAGGACGGTGCCCTCGCTGTCACTTAAGCGCCCCTGGGAGTTATTTTCTCCTTTAAAAAAGAGAGAAACAAAAGGCAATATTGAAACTGGTCTTGACTGCCTTTTTTTCTTCAAATACAATATGACGCTGTTATTCTTACTGTCCCAGACGACTGAGGTAAACAAAAAAGTCGGCTCTTACTTACTCTTGAGATTCTTTTGATCCATTCTTCGCCGACACTCGATAATAGAAATTCCTGAAATGAAAAGCTTTTGGCCTTTTTGCCGTGCGAAGTACACAGCGGCACGCAACAGTGTACCATTTACACGCGGTTCGAGTCGACACTGAAATTTTCGTATCGTAACACACAGATTCCAGCGGCGTAGCCACCTCGGTTCGGTTAATTCGGTGTTCCCCAAGGCTTCCCGGACTGGGTTCGGTAGGGAAAGGGGGGGGGGGTTACTCTAGGCGGGGGGGGGGGTTTCCAGTTCCAGAACTTTACAGGATCATGTTTTATGAAAGGCTGTATGAAAAATATCTTTATCTCGCTTCCTTGACTCGAGTCAGCCAGTTCAGCTTGTAGGGGATATATAGTTCCCCTGTTTGAAAATTTTTTATATCTTTAATAATGTGAATTATATTTAGGTTGATCCAAGGTTTTTTTTTTTGTCTCGTGCATTTACGTCGACTAGGCATAAATTCGCTAAGCAATAGTTACATATAGAATTGAACTTCTCTCACAGCAATATCCCATCGTATTCAACGAAATCGCTGAAGCAGTAGTTGAGATAATTTAAAACACTCTCGTAATTAGACTTCGAAACATCCTTTACCATAGTAACTACTTTTTTCTCTGGTGAAGGTCGGTTAAGATGGAAATCAAATAGTGCAAGTTTCTGATCAGACTTACTTTCCTCAAGTCTTACAGAATATTCAGCGAATACTCTACTAACAAATATAAGGTCCAGAATTCAGCGGGTCGAGCCCTGCTCACGCGTAAATTCCAAAACAACTTGAGAAAGATTGCATGCGAACATTATGTAAAAAATAATCCCGTCATCACATAGGCTCGATAATCGCAACCAGTCGATATGGAGAGAATAAAATGCCCCACCATAATGGATTCAGCCCTGTATTTTAATAGACAATTATAAAGTTGTTTTTAAAAAAATGTGGACAAGCAGAAGGAGGCCTATACACAACACAAAGGATAACTTTTCGGTCCCAGATATCAAGACGTAAACTTAGACCTTTATGATTACTAATCTGTTCTAATTCCGACTGTGATTTCGCCACCACGAGAGTGGCGTCCCCGACGAAAAACTTGCTAGGATTCAGGAAAAAATTCATTATTTGACAAATTTTCATTCAGCCACGTTTCTGTAATGACCGTGATATGGGGTCATGATACAAGATAACTTATTCGAACCAGTCCGTTTTATTGACAATGCTTTGTTCATTCATATTCAGTAGATGAAGCCGTTTGTTTACTGGAGGGAATTCTTGTCAAACATTGACAGGCGATTCAGTGGAGGTGGATAACTGTACACGCTCATTTGTAGATTCGTTCCATTCATACAGATCATTGACAAATCGAAGTTTGTCATTCCCTAGTAAAACCTTCAGTTTATTCTTTCTATCTTTGCTTGAACTCTTTCATAGTAGCCTCCTTTTTGTTAAGGGTTTCTTGGAAATGATCTTTTGTTTTTGTTTCCGCGGGATTCTTATTTTTTTTTCATTGTAGTCCTGAAGGTAAAGAAGAATTGGCTGCTTTCCTACGCTTGTACCAAGGCAATGAATCTTCGCTACAGAAGTGCAAGTAACGTCCCGAATGGCCCCACCTACATACCACATCGTACGCGAACCCGTAGCCACCGGAAAGCAAGCTGCACGCCGAGCAGGCAGCTAGCACAGGCGGCCCGGTGCGCTTGCGGATGGCCTGAAACTTACGGCGCCATCTCGGAGTGGCTCCGTGAAGCCAAGCGCGCGTGGTGTCATTATCTGGTCGCGGAGGAGAGCGTAGTCTCTCACCTAAAGAGCCTTCCTACACCGTGACCGTGGCACAGGAGGCGAACAACGTGCCCGGTTCGGCCCATGCCGCCGAGAGAGTCAGAACACCGCCCCCGCTCCTGTCGCCATGCCGCCGTAGAGGAGGCTCGAGCCGTTCGAGGGAGATGGGTCCGCCTGGCCAGTCTATGAAGAACAGGTCCACGTGTTTTGCCGTGCGAACGACACGCCCGAGGCGAAACAGCGGGACATCTTTTTGGCCAGCTGCGGGACCCGCGTCTTTAGTCTCCTGCTCGACCTCCTCAAGCCGGCCACACCGTACGTGAAAACGGTGGGTGAGCTGCTCGCCGCGCTGCGCTCGCACTTCAGCCCGGCTCCGTCTACGCTTATGGAGCGGTTCCGCTTCAACAACCGGAGCCGCCGGGACGGGGAGACCCTCGGGCAGTTCGTCGCTGCGCTATGAGGGTTAGCGAATACCTGCGTTTTCGGCGACCAGTTGGACTCGGTACTGCGGGACCGTTTCGTCTGCGGCATCAACAACCCCGCAATGCAGACGCGGCTCCTGGAGCTCCCCGACCCCTTGCTGGACGACGCGGTGAAGTCAGCGCAGGCGATGGAAGCCGCAGCAAAGGACGCCAGCGAGATTGCACGTGCGGCCGGCTCACCGTCGACGGAAGCAGCGGAAGTGGCGGTTAACAAGATGGCGACAAGGGGCGGTGCCGGCAGCCGCTGCGGTGCTGCCCACTCCCCCTCACGAGTGCCAGTTCGCCCAAGCACATATGCTTCACGTCGTGAGAGGAACTGGGCACCTGCACATGTCTGCCGAGGGGGAGGACGAGAGGCGACCAGCAGCAGCAGCCTGGTTAAAGCCCGGGTTCCAGCCAAGCCCGCGGCCAGGGTGGCCGTCGCAAGAGAACGCGGCGGGGACGAGCGGCACCAGGCCCGGGTCCCTCTTCAGCCAGGCTCCACGTCGTGGCCGAGGAGCCTTAGATTTTCGACGTGTGGCATACCAATAAAATTTCATCGTCTGTGCCACCTTACTTGGTGTCTGTCAAAGTCTGCGGGCACCCCATCACCATGGAGCTGGACACAGGGGCCAGCGTGTCGGTCATGGCCGGGAAGCTGTTCAAGCGGACCTTTCCTGGCGTGTCCATCGAGGCGTCGGACGTCATGCTGCGTAGCTACTCGGGCAACTTTCCCAGGTCGGACTCGGGCCTAAGTCAGCGTTCCCCTGGGCGACAGGGAGGCAATCCTTCCCCTTTATTTAACCAAGGGGTCGTCGCCGACACTGCTGGGCTGGAACTGGATTCAAGCGCTGGGTGTTCGACTGCCGGAGTACCAGGAAGCTGCACTGCACGTGCTGAAAGACGTCCAAAGCCTCCTGACCGACTTCCAGTCCCTGTTCCAGCCGGGAATGGCCGCCTTCGCCGGCCCGACGGTTGGCATCCACGTTCCCGAGGGAGCCCGGCCTTGTTTCTTCAAGCCGCGTCCACTGCCGTTCGCTTTGAAGGACGGGGTCACCCAGGAGCTGCAACGGCTTCAGCGAGAGGGTATCCTGGTGCCCGTGAAGACTCCAGAGTGGGCCGCACCAATTGTCCCAGTTCTCAAGTGAGACGGCCGGGTCAGGATCTGCGGGCTCTTCGAGGTCACCATCGACCCCGTCGCTACCGTCGAGAAGTACCCGCTGCCTCGGACAGAAGATCTCTGGTCGGCTTTGTCCGAGAGAAAGAAGTTCTTCAAGCTCGACCTTCGAGATGCCTACCAGCAGCTGGTGCTCCAGGATGTCGCCCGGAAGTACGTCACCATACCGCCGACCATAGGACTCTTCCAGTACACGCGCCTACCGTTCGGCGTGGCCTCAGCCCCAGCCATCTTCCAGAGGGAGGTGGACAACTTCTTCAGCGGCATGAGGCACGTGGCGGTGTACTTGGACGACATCCTGGTTACCGGTACCAACGGCGGGGACCACCTGCAGAGCCCGCACAAAGTTCTGACACGATTGCAGGACGCCGTCTGAAGCTGAGGCTGGACAAGTGCGTGTTTCTGACCCTCCGTGTGGAGTACCTGGGGCACATCATCTCCCAGGCCGGCTTGGCCCCGGCAGCCCGCAAGATTGAGGCCATGCTCATGGCGCCGAAGCTCAGGAACAAGAAGGAGCAGGACTTGGCCTTCCATCACAGCAAGGAGTTCGTCATCAAGGCTCCAGTGCTGGTACACTTCGATCCGGCCAAGCCTGTAGTCCTCACCATGGATGCGTCACCGCACGGGGTAGGAGTCGTCCTGTCGCACCGGGGTCAGGATGGTAAGGAACATCCTGTGGCATTTGCTTCTCGTCGGCTTCATGCGGCAGAGCAACGCTACAGCCAGCTTGACAAGGAAGGCCTGGCGCTCATGTTCGGGATTGAGCGCTTCCAGCAGTACCTGTGGGGCCGGAAATTCGAGGCAGTCACGGACCACAAGCCACTGCTGGGGCTGCTGAGGCCTGACAAGGCAGTTCCAGTGCAAGCCTCACCTCGTGTGGTACGCTGGGCCTTGACGCTGGCGGCCTACAGCTATAAGCTCGGTCTATCGCCCTGGAAAGGACCTGGGACCTGCCGACGCCCTCAGCCGCCTGCCCCTGCCGGAGGTGCCTGCTGCCGTTCCAGAGCCAGCTGAAGTTTTCCTGCTGGAGCGGGCCTACCCGGGGGTACTCACCAGGACTGCGGTGGCGCAGGCGACCAGCCGGGACCCGGTCCTGTCACAGGTGGTCAAGGCGGTTTCCCGGGGGAGGAGCTGCGTCACCAGACCTACAGCCACAAGGCCGCCGAGCTGAGCTTGGAGCAGGGCTGCCTGCTGTGGGGTTCCAGGGTGGTGATTCCACAAAGTCTCCGGGCCAAGGTCCTGCAGTTGCTGCATGCGGGGCACTCTGGCGTGGAAAAGACCAAGATGGTGGCACGGTCGCACGTTTGGTGGCCTGGCCTGGACCAGGACATCTCTCACCAGGTGCAAGGCTGCCATGTCTGCCAGGAGAATCAGCGAGCCTCGCGCCACGTGGAGATCACCCCCTGGCCGTTCCTACAGAGGCCCTGGTCCCGCTTGCACGTGGATTTTGCGGGACCCTTCAAGGGCCACTACTTTCTGGCGGTAGTGGACGCTTTCTCAAAGTGGGTGGAGGCACTGCCAGTCACCACCCCATCAGCAAGCGCGACCATTGCGGCGCTGCGGCAGGTCTTCGCGGCGCAGGGACTGCCGGACAGTTATTGTGTCCGACAATGGTCCCGCTTTCGCCAGCGCCGAGTACCTGGACTGGCTGCAGAAGAATGGAATCCGCCGGATGCTGGTTCCGCCGTACCACCCCGCTTCCAATGGTGCAGCCGAGCGGGTGGTACAGACAATCAAGAACAAGCCCAAGAAGAGCCAGCCGGGGATTTCCGGACGCAGGTGGCCCGGGTACTGTTCCAGTACCGGACCACACCCCATGAGGTCACAGGCCGTGCCCCCTGCGAGCTTCTGCTGGGCCGGATGTTCAAGACGCCCTTGGACGTCTTGCATCCAGACCTCCGGTTCACGGCGCTCCTGAAGCAGCTGAAGCAGAAGCTGGCTGCTGACCGAGGGTGCCGTCCCAGGCCTTTGCCGGAGCCGGGAGCGTCGGTCTACGCCAGGAACTTCCGTCCTGGCCCACCCTGGTCTGCCGGACATGTGGTTTCGTCCAGCGAGCGCCTCGTCGCTACTCGTCCGCATGCCCGACGGGACCACCTGGCACCGGCACGCCGACCAGGTCAGGCCTCGACTTGGGACCGGGCTTGGACCCTCGGCCGTCACTTCAGAAGACCAGCCCGCAGAGGGACCAACAACAGCACCAGACTTGGCCAGTGGAGCGTCACCCACCACGGAGGCGACAAGCGTCGCCAGTCCTGTGGCACCAGTTGGACCGGTGCCACTCTCAAATCCGGTCCCTGCTGCTCCACCGAATGGAGCACGACCGGTTCAGGCAGCGCCCGGCGTTGCCACACCTGGCCCGTCGACACCAGTGACCAGGCGGAGTACACGGCAGCGAAGGCCACCTGACCGTTACTCGCCGGGGTAACCTTCGCCGTTGACTGGCCAGGACTTTGCACGACCAGACACAAAATATGTGTCCGCCGTGTGCTTTGTTATTCATTTATTTTGTTTTTTAGAAAAACAAACTGGGGGAGGAATGTGACAAGTATGTAGCGCCCTCCAGTCCACCCGTTTGTGGCCACCAGGCTCGGTGGGCAACATTGGTCACCGCGCCAATAACCCTGCTGTCGTCAGCTGGCAAAGAGGACGTGTTTTCCAGAGCTCCTGCGAAGCTAAGTGATTTTCGGTGTATTTTGTTTAGTTGCGGGTGTGTTTATGGGGTAGTAGAAAGCAGTTTTTAAAGTAGCGATAGGATAGGCTTGCCTGTTGAATCTTCTTCGTGGGTGGTGTTGCGCGCTAAAGGCAAGAGGCACACGCCATTGGGGTTGGTTCTTCAGGTTTACAGCCTTACGGTAAAGCATTTTTGGTCTTATACTTGTGGGTTTTATAGGTAGAAGAAAGCAGTTTTTAAAGTAGCGACAGGATAGTCGGGTTAAAGCAGGCTTTTTAGGTAGGGTCACGAGACCGAACCACCTGCACGTTTGAAACTTTTGGCGGGCTAGTTGGTTGTGCGGGCAGAGGCGTACGAAGGCTTTCTTGGTTCGAGTTTTGGTGGGATATTTGTCGTGGGGTCGCGCTGTGTGTCGGTAGGCAATGGTGAATACACGACGGAAGAAGGATGCGCAGCCTAAAGTAAAAGAAGGACCCGATGTAGAATGTGAAGAGTGTGGCCGTTGGTGCTGCATGATGAAGACGGAGTTCAAAACTGTAGCAGAAGCCGAGGAGAGCAGCTTTACCTGCCGGAGTTGCGAGAAGGTAGAACTTGGTTTTAGGAGAATTGGAAGGGCATGGGCGGATACGGTTCAGGAGTTGAAGCGGGAGATACGGGTAGAGCGGGAGAAGCGGGTACAGCTCGAGGCGCAGGTGGGAGATTTGATTAAGAGGGCCGAAGCGGATGTGGAGGAGATGACCAGGGAATGGGAAAGTAAGGTAGAGAACGTGGCGGGAGAGCTGAGGCGAGAACGGGAACTGCGAGCCGAACTTGAGCGACAGGTGGAGGAGCTTAGACAGAGGGAAGAGTGGAAGGCGGAGTTGGAGGAGCATAGGAAGAAGTGTGAGGAGATGGTGCAGCAACTGACAGGAGTAGTTAATAGGAAAGACGGGGAGGTGGCAGAGAAGACGGCGGTGGGGACGGCAGACAAAGGGGGCCAGTTAAATAGTGACGAGGCGGCTGACTGTGTAGGAAAGGAGCCTGCACAGCTGTATAGTGCTGCAGTACAGCAGGGTTCGAGGAAGGCAGCAGAAGTTGAGGCAGAGAAAGCACAGATAGCTGGAGGGGATGAAGACAGGCAGCCGGGGGTTAAGAGGGTGCTGGTGGTAGGAGACTCAAACATAACAAGGGTTAGGGAGGGGCTGCTGGACAGGGTGAAAGGTGATGGGAGGGTAAACGTAGTGGCTCAGCCAGGAAAGTGCATGGTAGATGCTATGGCCGAAGCGAAGGAGGAGGTGTGGGGAAACAGGGAGGGAGAGAACCTAGTTGTAGTACATGCAGGACTAAATGATGTGTTAAAGGGACGGAGCCAGAACCTCGCCAGGCAGATAGAGTTGGGGTTACGTAAGCTGAGGGAGGTCTCCGAGACTGTGCATGTGCAAATATGCACCGTCCCAGAGGTCTGGGGACAGTCTTTGCAGATAGAGAAGCGGGTGGTGGAAGCTAACCGGGTGATAAGGGGGTTGAGCCGACAATTTGGGTACGGAGTAATGGAAGTAAACAGGGTGGTGAACGAGGCTCGCTCCGACCCTTTTACATGGGGCATCCACTACAGTGGAACCACCAAGGTATATGTACAGATGGTAGCGAAACTTGGGCCAAAACACGGTACAAAACAAATTGCCAGCGACATCAACCTAGAGGGTCACGTGGTTACGGTGCGTTTGAAGCGCGACTAGGAGACGTTATGGCAAACTATATACAAATAAAATTATATTAAATTAAATTATAGTAAGTTGTATTTTTAAATTTTGTATATTACTGTTAGTTATCTGAAATAAGGTTTATTGCGCTCGAAAAAAGCAGAAATAGCTTATTTACTAATAATATACTAACTTGTTCTTAGCGCCCTCTGAACTCCACAAGCAACAAGGCTGGCTTGTAATAGCGATAATTTGCAGAGACCTCGTGCTGCGCGAAGGGGCCGGCTTTTGACGTCCGTCTGCTTGTTGTTTCTCAGGACTCCACGTGATTTTTGAATTGTTCTACCGGTACTTTACACAGTTTGAAAAGTTTTGTTCGCTCAGCGTGATTACCCCAGTTACGTGCGCGGGAGCGTAACGTCAGAGTGATAGAGGATCAGTCGCTTTCGTGCGGTTGGACGCTGCTACGTCCGACGGGCTCAACGTCCTTCGTGACAATGAGCTCCGCACGTTATGCAACGAGACGTTGCTCCGTAGAAGAATGCCGAAGAGACGACCGCGCGGCTGGCGTCTCGCTGCATCGGTTTCCTATCGACACTCGAAGGTGAGAATCTGTTAGTGTCAGTGAGATGCCTGCTGTGTTGTGTTATGTTATGCCATGCCCCCCTTGTAAAGTATTTTCCTATCTGTTGTTAGTTTTCATAAATCTATCACGGTTGGCTGGATGTGCACAATGACAAATAACAAAGCTACACTCGGCCCACTACTGCACTGCCTGGAGGCGTGGCGTGTTTTTACTAGAAATGTTTAGCTTTCAATTCGCTCTTCCTTTGCAGCGTTGTTTGCGCTTATTACGAAATCGCCCAGGATAATCGAATTTACCTGTGCTGGTTTGGCCTACAGGAGTATGGGGTCATAATCATCGACGCTCTAACCAATATGTTAGTATGTTATCAAACTTTTTGCTGTTCTTGGTTTTAAAAACCTTGTACAACTTGACAAGGAATGCAAGTTCTTATTGGCTACCATTTACATATTTATAAACATTCTTGGAGTTTACTGATCTGGGTTATTTGTCACCTTGCAGCATCAAGCAAGGGCCGCCGCATTGACAAGAGAAAGATGGACACACTGAGAGCCAAGGTACGACAGATCCAACAACGAAACAAGAGGCTGCAAAGAAGGCTGCAACGGCAGCGTCAGATGAGGACTGTTGCTGAAGTAGTTGAGAGTATCCGCGTTCATGTGTCTCCAGCCGTCGCTGCACTCGTTGAGGCCCAGCTTAGGATGAGGGATGTAAGCGGGTTCGGTCGAGGATGGTGCAGCCAGAACAAGGCTTTGGCTTTGGGCCTCTTTTTCATGGCCCAAAAGGCTGTAAGTATTGTAGGCGACTGCTTAGGTTGTCACCAGTCCGATCACTGCAGCTGTGGCTTCAGTGTGTTCCACTGAGAGTTGGATTTTACCCCGACATTTTCGAGCGGGTAAAGAGGCGAGCAACTTCCTTTTCACGAGCCGATCGGGCCAGCGGCATAGTCTTTGATGAGATGCACATTAAAAAAGAGGTCTCAGACAACCCCTCATCTGACAGGTTCGAAGGACTTGAAGAACATAATAATGGTGCGCAAGATGCAAACCTGTCAAACAAGGCTCTCGTGTTTATGGCAAAAAGAATCCGAACACCATGGAAGCAGCCACTTCGCTACTTTTTGCTCATAAGGGCACGACTACCATTGTCCTACAGGATCTTCTTTACCAGTGCTACAGCGTCCTTGTGGATGTTGGCCTGGAGCCAGTAGCTGTGGTATGTGATCAGGGGAGCCAGAACGTCTCTCTTTTTTCATGCCTTGTAATTTCCGAGAAGCCTTACATATATGTCAATGGCAAACCTCTCTTTTTCCTTTTTGATGCTCTGCACCTGCTGAAGTGCCTCAGAAACATGTTATTTAAGTATTACTTCAATGTTTGTGATCACGTAGTGAAAACCTCGTACATAAAGGAAGCTCATGAAAAGGACCGGACACTTGAGATCCGTTCTATGCCCAAGCTGAACGAGAAGCACTTTAATTTGACGTTCTGCTAAAAGATGTCGGTGAAACTAGCGGCCCAAGTGTTTAGCAACCACTGTGCTGCTGCAATGTATGCCTTTCTAACGTTCCAGCAATTGCCAGCTGCTGCTATTCACACAGCGAGATTCATTGAAAAAATCGGCCGTCTCTTTGACAACCTAAATAGCTCGCACAAATTTTCCAAGACGCCCTTTGCCTCTGCACTGCATAATGGCTCTGTCCATGAGCAGTTTTTCAAAGAAAGCATTGAAGTTTTCGAAAACCTGCAAGCACTCGGATGTAGAAGGCAGCCAAACTGCATTCGTGGCTTCTGCTTGACAATGAGGTCTCTGAGGATGCTCTGCGATCACCTCACAGTTAATTATGGTTTTACCTAGCTTTTAACCCGCCACTTGAACTACTGTAAGTGCTACTGTATTTGAGTGTAAAAGGCGCTGCTGACTCGGACTTTGGAAACCTGTCAGTTCCCTTCCCTTCTTTCACATCATTCGTTGAGGCTTGTGAGCGTGTTTTTCGAGGCGAGCATCAACAACCTCATTTCAAAGGAGGGCATAGGGCGTACTCTTTGTGTACTTTTTTATCAGGAGGTCCAAACGTATCTTGCTGTGTGTAACCACGATGTGTATGACAATTTGTTTTCTCTGTTTGCTAAAGTCAAGCTACACTGGTTTGCACGAAAAAAAAACACACTGAACTCGTTGATGCATCAGCAAAGTGTAAAGCTAGGCAACAAGTGCAAAGGCTAAGCACGTGAGACCACACAGAGTACATTTTCAAAGCAGTATATTTGCTTTTCTAGCCTTTCGTATGGTGTAAAATACTTTATTTTCGTGGGCTCGATATTTCGCATTGTGTCTCTTTCGAGAAAATCTGGCGGGCGCAAAATTTCGCGATCTAGAGCGATATTTAATGCTTTCATATCCATGGATGACTCATCTTTTTTCGATTTTTATCAAATTGCGAAATTCTCGAAAAATAGGTTATCGCAAAAATTAAGGTGCTTACAGTGTTTTGGGTTACAAACTGCTCATGTGGTTTTGTCACTGATTCAAACCTCTGGTTTTAAGGTCCAAAAAACACTGGCCTATGCCGTGCAGCATACTGGAGGGCTCCAAAATAATTTATGCGTGCACGGAAGGCTCCAGAGTACGCAGCACCATCGTACGCAAGTTAAAAAGTTTTCTGGATGATGGTACCTTGCCCAAGAACGGCAAAAACAGCTGTTATTTTTTCTGCGTTTTCTAAAGTGTTGAACACAGCTTTCCTCGAAACAGTTTAAAATATGGGATATTGATGGCTGTCTATAAACTGACAATGCCCACACAACAGGCAGCCAATTGTACAGTGTGTTATGTGTTATCCTGTCATAATGTGATTTATGTATTCATCTACTAGTTTTCTTCTACCTTAAAACTAGATACTGATTGTATGCTTCTGATGAGTGTTCTGGTTGAGTGGTTGTAAGCAGTTGTATGTGAATAAAATGTCACTGCAACATTGGACTTGCATTAGAATTACTGTCGTGTGACTTTAACGCTACCACACTCGAGCAACGGTATTGTTATCCACTTTTCTGTGAGCTCAGTCACCTTTAAGCCGCTCCCATATTTCTGAAAAAGCTGAAGGAAAAATGCAAAACGCGGTTCTTTCAAAGTAGTTCTGTGGGATTAAAAAAAAAATATTCTCGAAGCGAACTGCCTAAAAAAGGCGGCCGCGTAAAAGAAAACTATTTTCGCGCAGAATTAAGGGTCCAAACGAGATGGTGTAGATTCAACAAAACAAAAAACAAAAGGAAAAAAACCGAGACTTCAGGCAAGAAGGACGACACACTAACAAAGTTTCAAACATAGCTTGGCACAGCTTTGAGACTTTTTAGTGTGACTAAAAAGTTTTGTTTGAGACTTTTTAGAAACCGTGATTGCAGGCAAAAACGACGATCGTCCTTTTTTCCTGCAGTCCCAGTTTCTAAAAAGTCTCAAACAAAGCTTTTTAGTCACACTAAACGATCGTCCTTCTTGCCTGCAGTCCCGGTTTCTTGTTATATTTAATTTTCGCGCCGAAAAGCACACCAAAGTGACGTCACGTTTTTTTTTTTTCGGAAGTGACGTCATTTCCTGTTTATTTTTTGTTCCGCCGGAAATGCTATCACGACACATAGATGGCGCTAGCGAAGCCCCATGAGCCGCCATTTTTTCGACACATGGGCTTCTATGGAAGCTTCGCTACCATATGTACATATACCTTGGAACCACTGGGAGCACGGTAGGCGACAGGATAGGACGTCACATCGTACATTTTCGGGGGGGGGGGGGTCTCGGAGCCCTGAGGGCACCGGTGTAAATGAGGGCCAAAATGTAGATACAGAGGGGAAGGTTTGGGAGGGTGGGAGGAAGCCTCGCAGGGCTAGGAAAAAGAAACAGCTTAACATAGGGTTCATAAACATGCAGGGGGCAGGGACAGAATAAAGTGGGAGGAGATTGAGGAGCAATTAGAGAGCGAAAACTTTGCAGTGTATGGATTAGCAGAAACACATCTGAGGGATATGGAAGAACCACCATACATACCGGGATATCATTGGATGGGATGCAACCGGGCCAATGGGGAACGCAAGGGAGGGGTTTAGGGGTGTTAGTTAAGGGTCAGGAATGGGAAAGAGAACGAGAAGGTTGCAGGGAACACATGTGGGTCAAAGGCATTATTGGGGGTTTAGACACAATCCTGGGTTTTGTGTATCTAAAAACAGGGAATGATGCAGGGGAGGAAAATGCAGAACACTTGACATGTATATCAGGAGACGTTAGGGAAATCGGCACTAACAAGGAAATCGTTATCTTGGGGGACATGAATGCACATTTGGAAGACTTTGATGGACATACAGATACAACAGGGAGGATGTTAGAGGAGTTCTGCGAAGCTCTTGATCTGGTATTGGTTAATGCTCAGGTAAAATGTGATGGAAAAATAACATGGGAAAGAAAGAACTCACACTCGACTATTGACTACTGTTTAATGTCGCGTAAGATATACAACAAACTAGGGGTATGGAAATAGATGAGGAAGGCGCAAAACGTCTGGGGGAGTGATCATAAGAGAATCAAGATCAGATTTGGCACAGTAAAACCAGAAATGCAAAATCAAAAACAAGAAGGTAGAAATAACTTAAATGATAAACCACTACAGGAGGTGTCTAAGCGAATCGAGAACATAGTGTCCAAGCAACCTGAAAGAGAATGGACACATGAAGACTTAATTAGTGTTTTCAAAAGAGAGTTAGAGAAATATCGAATCAAACAAGGAGGAAGAAAACTAAAACACAAGCTCAAAAGCTGGTGGGATAAAGAGGTTAAGGCAGCAATATCGAGACGCCAAGCGGCATCTAAAGCAAAACAGATGGGCAAAGAAAAAGGGGCCACTCTAGCCGAAGTCGCATCAAAATGGGAGGAATTTCAGGAAAGAAAGCGGGAGGCATCAGCATTAATACAGGCCAAAATTGGGAGGGCAGGGGTCCAGTGGATGATAGAGATAAACCAGAAGGATAGTAATGCGGCAAAAAGGTTCTGGGAACACATCAGTGCGCAGAGAAAAAGACCGAGGGGCACCAGCAGACACTAACCACACAGGAAGGGACAAAGGTAGAGGGGAAGAGGCAAGAGAATACATTAGGCATACAATCGAAGCAGCATTTTCGGAGTTAGAATCAGATCAGGCCGTAGGGAATGGTAGCGTCTACACAACACAAGAGGAGGATCATAGTGACGAAGAGGAAATGACCACTGGAGAGTGCGAAAAAGCAGAAAGAAGGTTTCCGGCTGGAACTGCGACAGGTCCAGACGGCATACCAATGAGATTGATAAAAGTTCTAGGCAAAACCAGCAAATTGAAACTAAAGCAGGTAATTGACCAGATACTTATGGGAGGGGACGTACCCAGTGACTGGAAATTGAGCAGGATGAGGTTGTTATATAAGGGCAAGGGAGACAAAGACAGTATCAAATCATACCGACCAATCACAGTAACTTCAGTAATATACATACTAGCTATGCAAATTGTAAAAGGAAGAATGGAAGAATGGGCAAAGAGAAAGCAGATTCTAGGGGAGCTTCAAAATGGTTTCAGGAAAGATAGACGTCTAGATGATAATTTATTCATAATCACTCAGTGCATAGAGATAGCAGTGACAAGTGAAAGGCCATTATGGGTAGAATTTTTAGACATCGAAGGGGCATATGACAATGTGAATCAGGAAAAACTCTGGAACCAACTGAAGGGATATGGACTAGAGGGAACCATGGTTAAGTTTCTAGAACGGGTTTATAAGGAGAATAGGGTGGTTATAACATGGGAAGCCGAAACTACAAGACCAGCAACAATAAAAGAGGTCTTAGACAGGGTTGCCCATTGTCTCCCCTGCTCTTTATGATATACCTCAGTGAGATGGAAAAAAGGTTAGAACAGTGCAACCTAGGTTTTGACCTGACTTACATGGAGGAAGGACACAAAGTAAATCAAGTATTGCCAGGGTTAATGTATGCAGACGACATTCTACTCGTATCAGAAAGTCGTGAGACAATACAGGAACTGATTAGGATTTGCAGCAGGGAAGGGGACAATTTAGGACTAAAATTTAGTAGGGACAAGTCTGGTATAATAGTTTTCAACGACGAGAGGGGGAACCCCTGGAGATACAGGACACATTGATAGAACACGTAGAAAAGTACAAATATCTGGGAGTATGGTTAAGTGAAGGAAGACGGTATCTAAAAGACCATGAAGATATTGTAATAAAGAAGGGGAAACGAGATTCGGCTATCATGAAACACAGGGCGCTATGGAACTATAATAGATATGAAGTCGTTAGGGGTGTATGGAAGGGAGTCATGGTGCCAGGGCTGTCATTTGGGAATGCGGTATTGTGTATGAGGTCAGAAATCCAGGCAGGTTTAGAGATACAGCAAAGGAGTGTGGGTAGGTTGGCATTGGGGGCACATGGGAATACACCAAATGAGGGAGTACAGGGGGATATGGGTTGGGCATCTTTCGAGAGTAGAGAAGCGATCAGTAAAGTAAAATTTGAACAAAGACTAGCTGAAATTGAGGATACACGGTGGGCAGCGAAAGTGTACAAGTATCTATATATGAAAAGTCTAAACACTAAGTGGACAAACCGAACCCGCAAGCTGAGATTTAAATACATTCAACGAGATGGAGCCGATCAGAGCATATCAGTAGAAAAGGGAGTAAAGGAAACAGAGAGGAAATTGTGGGAAGAGAGAATGCAGGGGAAATCAGCTTTAACAATATACAGGGCACAAAAACATGAAATAAAGAAGGAACAGCTGTATGATAATTCAGTGGGGAGCTCTTTGCTGTTTGAAGCTAGAACAGGGGTGCTAAGAACAAAAACGTACAGGGCTAAATTCCAGGAAGTAGACACTCTGTGCGACATATGCAGCCGCGAAAGGGAAACTATAGAACATGTAATTTTAAGGTGCACGGGGCTTCGTCCCACCCTCTTGGGGGAGATGACTACGGATTTGGAGGGGGCACTGGGTTTTCCGGACATGGATGGACGAATGGATAGGGAAAGAATTGCGGTAACTAAGAGAAGATTGGAAGATTGGTGGAAGAGATCTAGGGAAGGATAAGGAGAAAAAAATACAGATAAAATAAATTCACTTGAAAAGAGAGGGAGGTCTGTTATAACAAAATTCATACAAGTTAAAAAAAAAAAGATGACGAAATGTTAGGCTAGGTGGCGCAAGCTGCCGCCCGCTACAAAGGGTATAGCCATTACCATCCATCCATCCATCCATCCAAACACCGTGGAGCGCACGCCGCCGCCGGTCAGTCATCGTTCACCCTCACAACCACGCTGCGAGTCGTCTCTTTCTCGGAGGATGCTTCCGCCCCATTCGTCCACGTTCTCGAAGAATCTAGGCTCTGGCCGTTTGTACCGCCGAATTTACGGGCGTGTCACCCGTGTCCGTAGCAAATATAGTCCGTACTAATGGGCGTGTCTGGCGGCCACCAGTCGGACAATTGGACGGTGGACACCCCGTGACTCTGATAGATTTTAAAATGATTGGCCACCCAGAGAGGGGAGGAAGCGAGTACATTTAATGTCCCGCGACAGGGCGGGAAAGAAGATTCGATTTCGGGGACTGGGAACCAAAGTGTTCGAGGGTGTTCTTGCTCTGATGTAAAGTATCGCCGTTGTTGCGCTTTCAATTGAACGTGACCACCCCGGTTATTGAAAAGTCTACCACCGTCGTAACGTGTCAGCAGAACCGAACGGTTTTATATGTCCTTTTGTTCATCCTTCGGTTAACCGAAGAAGACCTTATCGATGTTTACTTTCGATCATTTTGCGAAACATCTTGAACTGCTGAAAAATATATATAAAAAAAAGACAGAATTTCGCGGAGCCTTAACTGCAAAAAACTCAATATTTATTTTAGGAGCATGTTTAATGTAGGTTATTGCTTTATTAAAACGTTTTGTGGTAAAAACGAAAAAAAGGCTATGGCAGTAATTAGGCTTCAAGAATAAAATGTAAACACATCCAACAATCAGTGATTGGTGCACACAGACTGTCTGTTTAGACAAAAACGTTACGGAGAATGTTTCCGCTTTAGGCACGTTTCTCCACGTCTTCAAAAGAGGACAACTTGATCAGCGGAAAACATGACAGATTTATTCACATCATGCGTCACTAAACGACTTTGGTTGCTTTTGTTGTTTTTAATCTTTATCATTCATTTATTTTGAGCCTCCGGCGCCTGTATCAGGCATTATCGCAGAGGGCGAACAAACATTAAAAAGAAAAACCATCAGCATTTGCGGCCCAAACAATTTCACTAGGCAGCACATTCCATTCCTTCGTGGTCTGACAAAATACATAATAATAATAATAACTCTTTCCTCATACCGTCCTGGCATGGAGATTACGTATCTTATGTGATCTTTACACTGTTAAATATAATTTGGAGCATTCCAGCAAGCCCTTTCACATAGGATACAAAAAATGTGCAATAAAAAAAAGGTCCTGGCTTATCATTATTTATTTGGGAGCAGTATGCTCGATAAATGACAGGAATTGAATAAACATAACACATTGGATATCCAGCCTCAGTAGACATTCAGACCTGGTTGGATATTCCGTCTCGTTGGATATTCAGTCGCGGTGGACATTCAGGCCTGGTTGGATATTCCATCTCCATGGATATTCAGTCACGGTGGACATTCCGGCCTGGTTAGGATCTTCCGTCTCGTTGGACATTCGAAGTCGTTGGACATTCCGTCTGAATCGGACATTTCGTCTCGATGAATATTCCGTCTTGCCTGTCACGTGACCAATTGGATCTTTCGACTCGTTGGATCTTCCGTCTCGATGGATATATTCAGGCCGCAAGCTGTTCCGGTCTTTAGGTTAAACATTAATCTGTTTTCTTTCTTTCGCGTGAGGTGGGCGTGTGGAATCCTGATCTGATGACGCATACTCGAATGTTGAGTTCGGAATGATTCATGGCGTGAAAGCGTTCAGATACATGTGTGAGAGGTCGCGTTAAAGTTGTCTCTGCGCTTTCAGTGCGACAAGTCGGCGGTGTTCTCGGAAGCGTTCAGCCGATCACTCCGCCTCTCGCGTTTCTTTTCGTACGATACCTTTGTTTAATTGGCGGATTATTTACTGAGCTGTTTCTTTTTTCTTTTTTTTTTTGGGGGGGGGGAATTACTTGGTTTTATAAATTATTCTTGCTCCTTTAGTTCTCGGAATGGATCCGTTGCATTAATCACTTAAAATTTGCAGACGAATCTCTGCAAATAGCGAGGATAGAAAACACGTTTCGACCAAAAATCGTATGTAATGTAATGCTGAGCCTAAAGTGAACGCGCATAGTATACCTCGTGCTCAAGGTCACATCGCAAACTTCTTTTCTTCTTTTCTTTTCTTTTTTTTTCTGAATTTGTTTAACTCGTCACTTGTCGGGTTTGAAACCTAACCCAAAGGGTTTGAAATTTTCTAGTGTTTTATTCTTCATTTAAAAACTTCTATGGATTGAGAAATATCTAGGAGCTGCTCCGCTCATGCAAGAAGTATATAAAAAATTCCATGCCATGTTCGTTTCCTTTTGGTATTCGTGCTCATTGTCACGCAATAAAAAAGATGGTTGCCTTTCCTTAAATTCATGCGTTTAAGACCGGCGTAATACCTTCTCTTTCAGGGACAACCTCGGAGGTGACTCAAATTGCTTTCGAAGAAAAGAAGGCTCACTACATAAGAAAGCGAAACAAGACGAAAGTATGCATATGGTTGGTACTTGAGACCGATATGCACACGAAGCCAAAAAACTTTTGGAAGTATGTACTATCAAAAAAGAAGCGAAATCATAATGTGGTCCCCATAAGAGATGATTCTGGTTACACATGTGATCCAAGTAAAATTGCCAATAAGTTTGCAGTTCATTTTAAATCCTGTTTTTCGTCTGCGGTAGTCACTGATGGTAGCATGACGTGCCAAGGCACATTAGATTTCCTTTCTTTGCCCCATTTGACGAACTTGAAATTAAGGAAAAGCATTTTTAAAATTAAACCTAAGCTGTCTTGTGGTACAGATGGCATTCCCAGTTTTATTGTGAAAGGATGTGCTGAGCTTCTGTCTCCTGTCTTATTACGCACATTTAATTTATCACTTCGTTCAGGAATATTTCCGTCTGTCTGGAAAAGCGCTGTAGTTGTTCCGATTCATAAATCAGGCGATCCTAGTATTGTAAACAACTACCGTCCCGTTTCATTATTGTGTAATTTTTCCAAGGTTTTTGAGATGGTAATACGCAAACGTCTGTACAGTTACTTCTGCCTAAAAATAAACTCCGAGCAACATGGATTTTGAAGGGCAAGTCGGTTCAATCTAATCTGAGCTCTTTTTATGATTATACTGTTCCATTTGTTCGTGACCATGCACAAGTCGATGGAATGTATTTTGATATGACGAAGGCCTTCGATAAGGTTGATCACAATATTCTTCTTACCAAACTTGATAGTTATGGTTTGTGTCCAAAGTACTGCCATTGGTTTAAAAGTTATCTCTCATGTCGTAAAAATTATGCTCGTGTGTCAGGGCTTATGTCTCATAAATTTTGTCGCCTTCCGGAGTGTTCCAAGGAAGCAACCATGGTTCACTTTTATTCTTGATTTTGTGAACGGCATCTCTCATAGCGTGAAAAACTATGAAGTATTACTATTTGCCGACGATATCAAACTTTTTCGCCGGGTTCGTTTATACTCGGATTGCAAACTTCTTCAGGATGACGGGTTGACAATTTCAAGGTTAGTGATCTATGAACCATCTTTTGTTTAATGAGCTAAAGACAAAAATAATGTCCCTGTCTAGAAAGCGAGATTCAGTTGTGTTCCCTTACACAATAGACAGCAGTGTCATCTCCCGAGTATCCGTCATTCGTGATCTTGGAATTTTTGTTTATTCATCTTTAAATTTTAATAATCATGTTTCAGCTATATGTAATGCCTCTCTTAGGAATCTTGGGGTGATATTTCGTTTTACGAGGCAATTTTCTTCTCCTGATTGTCTCGTGTGTTTGTTTTGCTGCTTAGTGCGTACAAAGCTGACGTTTGCTTCAATTGTTTGGAATTGTATCAACCACACTGCGTCATGCTCCATTGAGCGTGTTCAAAGACGCTTCATAGGCACGATCTATGACAGGCATTTTGGGCGCAAGTGTTAATACTACTATAATGTACTACTTAAGAAACTAGGGTTGCGCACGTTGCTTGATAGAAGGCGTTTGCATGATTTTATGTTTTTCAATAAGGTTGTGAACGGAAGGTTGATTCATCGCTTTTGTTAAGTACTGTTTGTTTCCATGTTCCCTTGCGGTCTAGTCGGTTTCAGAGCCCGTTCTATACCCGGACTTTATATAATACGTCTCCCTTAACAAGAATGCAGCATGAATTTAACAGGCTTGACCAATCTGCTATAGACATTTTTAGTGACGTGACAACTTTTCGACGTATGCACTGGAGCCAATCATTTGTGTATGATTGAATACATGTGGCTGTCTGCATTTAATTTCAATGACCAACTGTGTACCACTATTTTAGGCTGTGTGCTGTTTGTGGACACAACAAAATAAATATTATTATTAAGGACGTCAACCACGAAAACAGTTTGTTTTCATATATATATGACGCAGGTGAAAGGGGGTTTACGCTTTCTTCTAAAGTTTGTAATTAAAACTGAAGAGGTTTCTAAATCGAAAAAAGCTGCGGGAACTTGGATATATATTGCTACAAACAATGCGTAAATTTATTCTTCTGTTGTAATAGTAGGGGCGATATAATCGCCAACTTTCATCGTAGCAACGCCCTGTAGATGACCACCCAGCACAGAAGGACGAAGGAGGGACACTAGCAAGAGTGACGTCATAGGTCGCGTCAGATGAGTTTTCGCCAGCTTTGGAGTTGTCAACGATGAGAGATAGAAGGCGGCAATCGCTGCACGTTGGTTTCGGAATAAAAGTTGTGTACGTTGAACCTTACCCAAGTTCAGTGAGATTCCCGAATTCAAGAGAGAAAAAACTGTAGAAGGCTTTTTTGCTTGTCGTTCTAAAGTGCCTCGATGTCGCCTTAACGATGTCTCCTTAACGTAAAGACGAAAGAAGTTTAAAAAAATCTGAAGGTCAATTTCAAAATTTGTAGAGAACACGCAGACAACCAGAAGTTTCATCTTCCCATTGTGATTTGAAAACAGCTGCTCTAAATCTCTCTGATATAATGCTGTCTAGAAATTGGACACATGAGCTAGTTTGATAAGTGCCAGTGTCCAGTTCTTTCGCCTTATAACTGCGTGGAAGATACTCGAGTGTATGTTATATACGCATTGTCATAACTTGCGCGTCACATCTATCAAGAGCGAATCCACCAGTGTACGAATAGTTTTTGCAGATATGTGCAAACGCTTCAGGTTCTTTATTTCATTCCAGCTTCAGTATGTACATCACGTCCAATTGCAAGGAGCCTTTAGAAACATTAATCTGACCTCATTGATATGTCACTAATATGGCACCTTTTCCTTTATAATCTGAATATTATAGATGAAGATATGCCTGGAAAAGCAACAGTTGGAAAAATCTACAACGTGGACACATGAAGTGCCCAATGCCCAACAAGTGTTCAAGGCCGTATGTCCAGATGGGTGCAGCATTAATCCTGCTAGAGATGCTTTTGGTAGAGCTGCGCCATCTTCGATGAAGTGGGCTCTCCTTCTGGGCGCTCATTCCTGCGGCTTATATTCTGAGGAAACCGTGTCACTGCAGTAACTTTAGGCACTCCCAATATAGAATTAAATGTTCGCTTTCTGGTTGTGCTTCTGACGAATACCCACGCGCAAAAATGTAGACGGTGCGTGCACCCTAAAATGCCATTCGAGCACAAATTATTTGATTCTGCATTTAATTCTCGGTAAAGAAACATCTCGATTGGTCATTATAAATACAAATTAACATTGGTTCCTCGGAAATAAAGAGAATACTGCAACTGCGCAATTGTTAAAACCATATTTTTTAATTTTTTTATTAGATTACTCGAGAAAGGTGTTTTTCACTAAAACTGCAAATATATTAATTTTTTTTTCTGTTAGGTTTTTATATTCATGCTGCAGAACTTGTACGATTGGCAAGTTCCTGCTTTTCCTTGCATATCCAATTGGGACGACCCATACACAATGCAGTGCCATAAATGCTTGCTTGTTCCTGGATCGCCAGCAAATAAATAAACAAACTTGTTCTGGTCGATGTACCAAAAAAAAGACATTGTTAATTCACGGATTTTCTGGGGTCGTGATTTACTTCGGATACAAGTATGTTGCTTTGATCTCGTCAATATGTCACGTAAATCATATGATATCTGAGTTCAAGGAATATTATCTACAAGTACAAAGTATTGGTACAGGCAATAATTTCTCCGCATAGTTGCTAAAACGACCTCTTCTAAAGCTGTTTTAAAGCGGGTATCAGTAGCTGCGAGCACTTTCAAAAGCACCCTTTTCTATATGCATTGTAGACGCTTCAAAGAGTCAAGAAAATGCGTACTATTCAAAATAAAAGTGCTCAAAGGGTGTTGTAGCCTACGTGTAAGTCTCCGTAACACAATGTTTACAGCCACAGGGTGTAAACGCTTTAATGTTTTGCTATTTTTGCGTAATTCGTCACCTTAATTTTTACCCTGAGTTCTGGTGTGTTCGAAATGCAAGCATGGCCGCACGCACACCCAGTAAGGAACTCCTGTCCAAGACGTCCGAAAACGGCTATCAGCATCGGACATTGTGGATAAAATACATGACATTATCGTCGAATAAAATCTGCGTAAAATTGACGCAACCGCGCCCGTCCCTGTGACCGAGTAATTTGTATTTTAGTTCATAAATTGGGTTTAAGAAACTTTCTACAAGATAAGTACTGTATTTGCTCAATCCGGGGCAACTTTTCCGGATTAAGCCTTTGCTCCGGATCAGCGAAAATGGGCAGAATTGATGTTCAATATTCCGCATCTGCCGCATTTGCCTGGTTTGGCGTCCTCGAATTTCTGCTTGTTCACGAAACTGCAAACACTTCCTGGTTCAAAAAGGCTTGCGGACAAGCTAAAAAGCGAACGAGGCTGTCAACGGATATTTTTGGAGGCATCGAAGGAAATCACTACGGGGAGGCAATCGAGAAGCTGGAGAAAGGTCCAGCCTGTTGAACTCCGAGGAGATTGTTTAATAAAATAAGATATAACGTGAATCAGATTTATTTTGCTTTCATGGTCATTTCGAAACTCTTCAACCTACACTTTGAACACCATTGAACAAAAAACACCACGTTCGTAAAAAAAATGGTGTTGTTCGGCACGTTTCTTTTTATAATGAAAATATATTCGCCACAAAATCGAATGTTTGAAGCCTGTGTTTCTTAAAATTAATATGCCTCCTCCGTCCACGTTTTTTTTTTTTGTAAAAAGTCTGGCAAGCTGGAATTTTAGTCAGCTGGATCATTATGTTGGACTGCCGCAATAAATATATTGTATTCCTGCATTACAGGCTGTAATCAATTATTGAATTTGTTTTAAGGATTAGGCTTGACATCTGGGCACCTAAAATTTGCGCGAATTCCTAATACGTCATAGATGATTTTCAGGTCTCTCAGGGTTTGATGTATGCATACTTCAGGCCAAAAGGCCCAAGCAGCAGGGGCAGACTAATCTTGGATTAAACACGAAAAACTAAAAATTCAGCACTGAGTCGCGAGCTCAAACAGATCTGAGCACCCAGAAAAATATACATAACCATGCGCAATACAAGAGCACAGAGCTCTAAGTAACCGTAATCAGAACAAGAAAGGAACGAAAGTAACTCCATTACCACCAACGCGCATAGTGCAAACGTATATATAATGATGTTTCATGTTTCTTATTATTATGCACATATTTAATATTGAGCTATACAGATTGTGCACGGGAGAGAAATGTTAACGAGATATAGCGATGTCTCGTTAATATGGACACCTCCGTTTCCGTAAAACATCGTTCATCATGTGAGTTGTCCATAATAACGAGACAAAAATGCATGTATTTCTCCAGTTTGTCCCCGAAAGTGATGTCCATACTAACGGGGTTCATCTCAACGAGACATGACTGTATAGACTTTAATATTATTGCAGATGTTGTTTTTGTGTGTGTTTTAACGCGGCTAGACAATATATCATAAAAAAAGACTTCCATCTGAAGAGTATTTTATTCTGATAACGAATGTCCAAAGCATAAAATATTTAAAGTTGTTCCCCGGGGTAAAGATAGGGGTGAAGGAATATTCATCAAAATGTAATGTTTGCTTTTTATTTGACTCGTTACAAACGGAAGAGAATGGCTGTGTCATAAAACACATTGCCGTAAACAATGGCTATATTGTAAGGTAATTGTGTAGCACCTATTAAAATGCAGAATAATACCAGTCGAAAACAGCAACTTGCGCGGCAGTGAGTCTCAATTGACGTATTAGTATGTCGTATGTGGGGAACAACAAGGTACACATTTATGTTGATGCATTAATATTGTCGTGAATCATTAAAAACGCCAATTGTTGGGAGTTTATAAGTTATGCGAATCCAGGAATTTCTGTACCTGCCAAGCAAAACCAATATATAATGAGGAAAATTACGCCGCAAACTAGTAGCCATTTTTCGCAATATACATTTGCTAATTTTGTAAACCTATAGCATTCATGCGGAATTGGCTTCAAGCTGGATTTGAATAAATATATTCTGCACACAACAAGAGACCCGAGGCGATGTCAAAAATAGTATGCATAATACTTTTTCATTATTCAGACAAAGGGTATAAAGTAAAGACACGACCCCCACATTTCTGAACTTTCACGTGACGACAAGGTAAGGTTTCATAGTCTCGGAAATTGTTTTCTTGAATAACGAGTGCTCAGATAGGATAGCTGCAGCGTTTACACACAGAAACACAACCTACACACCTCACATTTCTGTATTTGTTGTTTCAGTTTTATGTAAAGTTGCCGCTAACTAAAATGTTAACTTTTCTGTTCCTACATTAACTGATTCCGTGGGAAAAGAAAGCACAAACCCCTTTCGAATTCAACTTTTTCTAGCTACATTGGCTTCGCTGTGCTGTTGACCAATTGCAGCTCTGGTAAAGCAGGTCCATAACTCATGAGTCTAGGGGGACAAATCATATTTTGAGAGCTGCAAACTCGAAATCCTCCAAACACTGTAGCTTGTGCAAGGCAAACCGCTGGAACTCTAACCCCAAATACACGAGGCTGTGACTTTCTCGAAAGTGAAAAGCGAGAATTTTAAAAAAAGTGAAGAAAATCATTGTTAAGCAGCTATAGCAAATATAAAAATAATGCTAATGACAATAGTCTATTAGTTCCTTTGCTGTGCAACGTCTGAATCCTATTGCGCATGAATATAACCTGCTCATCTCGGATTGCGGTCTCTTCTCGAATGTTACTTCAGAAACTTGACTTACCACCAGACTCCTGTACAATTTGCTAAGCTGATAAGATCGATCACCCAGTGTTGTGGCCACTTTTAGTTTTGATGAAAAATACCTTTGCTGCTCCATGCCAGTAAGAATAAAAACTAACCTTTGTTTGGGAAAACTGTTCTATGGCGTACAGCAGGTTTGTCAAGGTGCGCCCTCTGTCACGTGTTCATTTTGCGTATCACGCGATGTTGGCAACTCGGGGCAGCTTCCGAAGCACGGTTCTGGCCACGGGCCTAGAAATATTTACTGATAAATTATGATGGATAAGTATGGGATTGACGGTGTTGTAAATCACTGAGTATTAGGCTCTTATGTTGAGAAACAAAAAATCGCAAACACGGCACATTGCGCCATAAATCCTCTGCGATTAAAGGATTTGTTTTCCAGTGCCTATAAAATAAGCTGAGGTCTTCTAAACTTTTGCCAGTGTATTTCCCTGGCATATAGTTCATCTTTGCATAAAATATTGTTGTCCTGGTTAGAGGGAAAAATATTTTCAACAATTGCTCCCATCAGTGGCATTTAAATAAATATGCATTATTTTGAAAATCATTTTAAAAAAGTGTCACTGGCAATACTCTAAACCTTCCTGGGAAACTAACGCGTTTAAATCAATGTACTTACAGAATTTGCGAAATACAGAATGCATTATTCTAGGAAGCTTTTGTTATAAAGGGAGAAATATGGCTGTAATCGATGGCTAGCGCGGCTGCTACAAATTTGGCAAAATATGGGCACTGGCTCTTTAGAATTTTATTAAAGTACTAAAAACGTAAAAATGCTTACGCTTTTCGGTGGTCTGGAAAAATACAAATTGACAGCAGAGAGGTGTGACGATATTTTTAGAGGGAAAATTACTAATACATTTTCGCAGCACCGACCCAAAAAATGCTCATGGAGCGAGCGATCGGGAGGGCGTTCATATAACATGCTTCGCGGTGCCTGTTCTAGCGGCTCGGCGTGTAGTACTCGGTTCAAGTTGACCTGAAGGGAAGCAACCGGAGTGACTCTGCAAACATATCAGCTCTTAAGCAACCTTGGCCGGCAACATGATACAGGAGCGTTTTCAGATATGCAGATCGAACACAGCTATGTCCGGTAACCATTTTTATTTTGACGAATTTTTTTATTTCGTTGGCTATTCCATGTTTAGAAAAAGCAAAAACCTTTGTCTTAAAAAAAGTTGTCTCTTTGCGAAAAAGGTAAAATTGCAAACACCCTCTCAGTCAACGTGGCAGCGCTTTGCGTATCGCGCGGATTGTTGTTGCTCGATTCGCGCTTCTGAAAAAAACTTGTTCTGGATACGGGTCTCAGATCTTATTTACTGACAACAGTAAGGCATGAGGTCAATGACAGCATTATTCACCGAGCAAAGGGTCATTTTAAGAAAACAAACTCGCAAACACGGCAACGCCGCCCAATAACGCTCTGAATTGTAGCTTTTTTCCTGTATCTATAGAAGCCAAGGTCTTCGAACTTTGCCAGTGTCGTGCTCCTGTATATAGCTCATCTCTCGGCGCGAAATATTGCTGTCCTGGCTAGCGGGAGAAATTTACGATGCATAGCTCTCCACAGAGTGACATTATGAACTTAGAAATATTCATTATTTTGAAAAAATCATTTTAAAAAAAAGGCCACCTTTAATGCTTTCATACTCTCCGAAATTAACGTTTCTTAATCATGTACTTCAATGACTGAGATGAAAACAGCCAAACGAATATTGCAGCGTTTTTGCCAGTTGGTAAAGCGAGCAGTCATCGCCAAACACGCTGTAGCGGTTGCCATAATAGCAATGGCTGCGCACATACCCGTTCCTCCCTGATTTCATTATTTTTGAAAGAGTATAACAACAAGAATCAGGTGGTCAGGGAAACGAGAATTCTGGCAGGTGTGAGGTGGACGGTGGTTTTTATGGGACAACCCTCAATCCATTTTCGTACAACCGACCCAAAATGTCTTCGGGGCCGGGAGCGATCGAGGCGCGCCCGCGGGAGTACCAACCGGGAGGGGCGGGGGCAAGAAGGGCGCTTGGCTTCCCCAGTTCTCGTATAGTGAGGCAAACCATAAGGTTTCCCCTCCCCGGAAACAGCCGCCACTGGGCAGGATAACTCTACGGCGGCGGCAAGCGGTACACAAGGACACCGCGCCCGGTCGTTATAGGGGGGGGGGGGCCGGCTTTGCCTGCCGCCCCACACAAAAGCGTTGCTGTACGCCACTGGAGGCAAGTCACCCTGCAATACGCTTCGGCGCGGTGCCTGTTTCAAAGCCGGCGCAGCGTTTCGCGTCTCTCGCGACAGCAGTGGAAGCGACCGCGGAGCGACTTGCAAACAGATCAGTTTGAAACCTTGGCGGCAACATGATATAGAGGCAGAGCGCCGCAGAACCTGAATCCCGCGCCGCCTGCGAACGCTCAATAGATCCGCCGCTGCAAAACCGGCACAACGCCAAAAAAGAGATATATATATATATATACCGCAAAAACAAATTGCGATTGATTAGAGTATCGTTCGCAACATAATCTCATATGACAACGGTTTGGAGAACCGCGAAATCCGATTTGCGGCATGCTCTGCGTGGCCTACGTTCAGTGATGGCGCAGCTTCGCCACTTAAGAACAAGTACCAATCTGTTACACGAGCTCCAGAGCAACAAGTAGACGTCAGCGAAGGCGTATTTTTCCACCACTGGACATGGTGCAGCGCGGTGCTCGCGAGAGAATCAGTCAGGTTGCCACACCAGGCAACGTTGTACAAACTTCCGACGGCCCACCGGGTCGGCAGATCAAGTCGCCGTCAGAGACGGTTGCCCCATCGGAACAACTAAACCGTACAAACGTCAAACTGAACGCGCACTTCGCAAGCCGACGCCAGGCTGTTCAGGACAGTAAAGCAAAGGAGTGTGGGTCTGTCTCGTGGCTGTACGTGGAATTCAGTCCCGTCACTCTGCAGGTAAGCGGCAGCCGTTTGAGCAAGAACAGTAGACGCAGAAAAATATATTTCAGGAAAGTGAAGCTCCTGCGAGCGGCGAAAGCAGATTCGATAGTGGCGAGTCTGGTGGTTCCAACTGGAGAAGAAACGAACAGTGGATCGCCACAGGTACAAAACGGGAACAAAAACGTTTCTCTTCGGAGGGCTGGTGGAGAGCGCCGTGACCGACTCAGGTCAGCGTTTGTCAGGAAGCATGCAACGCGGCAAGCGACGAATGTGCGCACAGGCTCTTGTTTCATTAAACCTCGCTCTCAATCTGTACCCACTTTTTAAACATGTGTTCCTTTCTTATAACTGTGCAAACTCTGGTTGTCAGCAGCTCCAGCCTCCGAACGAAGGGTAGGTCTCGAGGTTCACTCGATCCGAGCAAGTCACTCCGACAGGAATCGCTATGTTTTTCTCTTCACATGACTTCCACATTTTCCGACCCCTTCTTGCCCTTTGTTTGTAACTGGCAACGCCCTTTTTCTCTACTCCTGCTGTCTTGGCAATTCTGTATATTTAGAGTCTCCATGAAATCAAAAATACGAAAATATTGCAAAGCTTTTTTGATGGGCTCCGATAGGACAGATTATATGAGATCTTGACCCGTGAAAAGTATAACAAAAATTAAGATGATCTTCTTATTTCAAACCGATTTTTCAGTTATTGCAAAATCAGTAACATGTCTACATTTCAGTAGTATTTTTTAGAAAGGTTATCGTTTTCGACTTCAATAACGGTTTAGGGGACATTATGAACAAAATCGCGACTCAAATCATGTTAGAAAAAATTGGGATTTTCAGTCTTTTTAAGGTCTGGAGATCTGACAGGCCGAATGGCTTCTGCACGATCGATACATGCTTGCACTTCTCCTTTATTTCATGTAAGCCTCATGTACAAAAATATTAAACGTCGTGGCGAAAACAGTTTTTCTTTTATAAACTCCAAAGTGATCCTGTTTAACGCAGATCGTAAAAACGTCCGCGTCTACTGACACCGATTTTGCGGAATTTTGTTCCTCGAGAGTTAGGTGAGTTTTATTTCCGCAAAAAAGAAGCTCGGAATATGTTTTTCCGGCTGCGTCAACAGGCAAAATATCTCTTTTGGCAAAAATAACATGAATGTCGACCGGATTATGGCCGTTCTGATCCTGACTCTGAAAACGCCCACTGCCAGAACAATCCCCAGCTAATCGTGAGTCTTTTTTTTACAGCTGGAGGCTGTTAAGCGGGCTAGGTTCCCCAGGACCTGTATCTGCCATGCCGACAACCTGCT